>CM026167.1:1122242-1353550 GCA_014825975.1 Bombus haemorrhoidalis | reverse complement strand
ATTCTACAAGACATGAAGGTAAATGTACAAAATATTCAAATAGTAATAATATGAAATAATAGTATTTCCCTCTCTGCATTTCTTACACATTTATAATAAACATATATAATTCTGCCAGCCTATAAATTTAACTTGGAAGATCATATGAATGTTTACTTGCATTGTTATTATATAGTATTTGAGACAGTGGAAAGATTTATATTCTACAAGAACATGAAGGTAAATGTATAAAATATTCAAATTAAAGTAATAATATTATGAAATAATAGTATTTCCCTCTCTGCACTTGTTATACATTTATAATAAACATATATTATTCTGGCAGCCTATAAATTTAACTTGGAAGATCATATGAATGTTTACTTGCATTGTTATTATATACTGTTTGAGACAGTGGAAAGATTTAGATTCTACAAGACATGAAGGTAAATGTAAATGAAAGTAATAATTGTTATTATATACTGTTTAGAACACAATTTAAATTTTAAATGGATAATCCTCGAGTTCTGTTCTTAATTCTAGGGTATTTAATTTTAATTCCTATTGTATATTTTACTCGATAAATGTCACGTTATCGCAAATTAAAATCAAATGCTCTAGAATTAAATAATCCTATGATGTGAACTGAAGATTAAGTGCACTGCGAAGGGAAATGAACAAGTACTTTTGCAAATAACTTTCTATTCTCATCTTCCAAGACGCGAGAAAGCTATAAAGACAAAGCGCTGTACATTTCCCGGAACATCATTTTATTATACGTTAAAAATTCCCCGTCCTGCCATCGCTTCAAATAAGCGACTATACATTCCGTGTCTTAGCAATCTCCTAAGGAGTAAGCAAGCATAAGTCGGACATATTACGCAAGACTATAGCAAAGACGAGAGCGATGCGTTTGCTTTTATCCAGAAACAAAAATGAGTGTTTCGCGTGTGGACAGAAGTAAGTTTTTCAGGTTTGAAGAGCCAGTTAGAAGAGCTTTCGTAATTCGTGCAAAAAGTCCGTATGGCCTCTTGCGTATACAGTACACTACCAGTATCAAAGGCTGCACCTGCTTGGGAGAATTCGTACACAGGTGCGCTCCTGCCATATATCCATACTTTTTAATTACAGTTTAAGAAACTACGTTGCTTCTTTAATTTTATTTTACTCTTATATAATAAACGTATATGTAAAACGGTTCACAAAAGAATACTTATAGAAACCTTTTATATGTTGTATGTATCATATAAAGCATCTTGAAATTTCATTAATCTTATGATAACATATAATTATCAGGATTATATTCGTATTCGGAATCAATCAGAAAATATATATAGAAAGTATAAGATATTGCAAACATATAAATATTTAAAAAAAAAAGAAAAAAATAGTATACAGCATGAATAGACATCTGAAAATCTAAGAAGAAGAAATTAAGATTTAAGTCTTCAATATATAATAAAAGTTCAGAATTATTCTATTAAATGTTCGGGTTTATTGACATAATGGATAATTGGCTGCTAAATACATTTTTGATACTGATGTACATATATACTTGCATTAGATATCCCATAGTTCCTATCTATATTTTCAGATTTATATCAAATTTTATCGTTTGATAGCTGAATTTCATTACAGTGCTAATAAAATTTCCAAATGTTTCATACAAGTCATATGAAACGGAATCTATATATATATTCCATATTTATAAAAAAAACTCCTTAATGAGGTTCAATTCAAAGGGTTGTACGCATCAATACGCAATTGTTCATCTTTACAAATTTTTCTATACATTCTAAATCCTTCATTTTCATAAATATATTATTTTGGCCGACGGATCGTTTCCTTGATAATCTGGATCAACTATTGTCACGTTCTCTATTAGTACAGTTTAATAATTACAGGTATCGTTTACTATGATAAATCTAAAGTACTTATTGAAAAGGCAATAACAGTTTTTACTATTTATTATATATAAATTCATACATATAATTACTATTTAAACATTACTGTTTACATCAATACCTAGTCTTTCTGTCAGCTTAAAAGTAATCTAACTTCCAATTCAAGGAAAGAATTAAGAAGTAACGGAAGAAAACCAAGTTAGTTGTCATAATATTCTATCATAACTACATAGTTATCATAATTATAAAAAATAAGTCATTACAGTTCTATTTAAGTAAATTATTAATTTGACAATTGAAAAGTCGGTATATCCAGATTAAATTCTGCTTAGAATTTAATCAGATTTTTAAAAAAGTTAAAAATTATGCTACAGAGATATATAAAAACGACTATGGAATGATCTCTTCGCGGAAGCTCATCTTCAATTCAATTGTTTAAGATCGGTGACCTTCGTTAACAGAGACGCGCGAGGGCTCGTCTCGTAGCCAAGAAAGGCCCTTCGCAAGGGTGTGGTAAAAATTCGGGAAAACTCCTTGAAGGCAGCGATGCGCACGGTCAATGAATCAGCCGCACATGACCTCTTGTAATAGAGAGTAGAGTAAGTAGGTCAGAAATACGGACGGGTCAAATTTCTCTTACAACTAGTTAGTTTTGATATATATTTTATTAGCGCCATACTAATTATTATTTATTGGAGGAAATAAAAAGTTACGCCGTCAACGGTAATTTATATATATAATATTTCTATTGTTATTACATAAGCGATCTAGACGTATTTTACAAAACTGATGTAAAAGAACATTAGCATTCATCAAGCATGTTTCAAGCGGTTTCTTATTGAAACGCATAACCAAACCCATTTGAGTTAATTTAAATTCGTTTGAAAGTAAGTTTCAGTTCGAGTTAAAGCAGATTATTTTAATTTCATAATTTCAAAGTACAACAGTGGTGAAGAAAGGAAAATAGAGACTGAAAAGAACAGCAGTTTCGCGTTGAGCATGGCTTCTGCTTGAAAAACTTTGCGGAAGAACTTGCCAGTTTCATTGTCATTGTTTCGCAAGTGGATTAAAGTTTGTTTTTCTTATATCATCGTGTGTTTGTTTTAAAATGAATCTGTTGAAACATTTTGCGAGGTCTTTGCACAGCTTCCACATAAATCACGCCAAAATACCCTAATAATAATACAATCAAATATAAAAGTTACGTTAATTTCACTGCTAATAAATGCTTATAGGTAAATTATATATTTTATACGTTTTGCTGAAAAATTTCCTCATTTTCTACATTTTTCAATCTTTGTTACTGCCATGGATGTCTGAAAATTTATTAATTGCATTTCCTCCATAGAATATATCTATCCAATCTATTTATCAATTAGTACATTTATCTATATTAATCATTAGAGTATCTTTTTTATTTATTTACTATTTACGATGATCATTCAACAAGAATAGTTTGGAAATTAAATTTAGAGAAAAACGATGGTGCATGATGACACACTCCAATATCTAGTTCATAAAGTAAGAATCCCCTGCTCAATGGTGGGTACAGTTTACGTTCATTTAAATTCTTTATTAGATCAACCCTATAGAAAGCGAACAAGGGATATTGCCAAATTATAGCGCTTAAAATATGCACTGCTTATAATAGCAGCACGCGAAGCATCGATTGATAATAACGACAAACTCGTGTAGAAGATCTTTATTTCCCAACTACGATTTATTATCCTCTTTAAAATATCTTCACTCCCTCTTCTGCCCTTGCTTCCCTTTCATTTGTGTTTTTATTTATTCCTTCGTATTCAAATTACATGAATGATTCACGAAAATCAGTAAATTGAATACAAATGCAGTTATCCGTTTGCTCTGTAGTTGCTGTTTTAACCAAAGTATCGAGCTTCTTCGTTACCGCTCAGTTGACCTATATGGGATCCATCAAAATTCTAAATTACTATCGTATTATTTGCGGTCCTTTGTTATAGTTTTGTTGATTCTTATAATTCTATTAATTTGCGTATTGATATCAAAGAGGACCTCGGCCGGGGAACTGTTGTAGAAAAATGTAGCACGAGGAGGCAGTTTCGATTCTGCTAATAAAATGTTCTTTTTCGTTAAAAATATGTTTCATAAACTTCATAGTATTCCTTTATACCATACACTTCTTTTATACATGTTGCAAATGAGGTATACGAGCCATTGTATAAACAAAATTTATACCTAAAAGTCGAGTGGAGTCAGCAGATTTAAGGAAGTTAGCTGATATTAACATTAGCTCTTTAATTGCTAAGTTTTATATTAGCAAGTTAGAAGGCCAAGTGGACTTTAATCTACACTCTCTTATTAAATTAAAATTAAATAATAATAAAAAGATAAAGAAGTAAATAATCTTACAAATGTAAATCAAGTTCATTTCTTATGCGTATCATATAAGAGAATGTAATAATATAATAGAAATGGCCAGTTCATGCAAAACATTATATTCTGTTGCCAGAAAATATTTATATATTCGTACAAATGTGTAATATAATCCTAAGACTATATCCATTGAGAAGGAAAGAGGCAATTTTATATATTAATATAATTTTATATAATAACATATTGTTGAATTTAAATATTTGTTTTACGATTAATTACTATATTTTCGACGTTTCAGTTTCCAAAAATCAAATGACTATTGACAGTTTATGACTCATTATACATATACATATATATATGAAGGTATTAGTTATAATATATTATACGTTAGACGAATATATTTGTCAAAATGAAAAACTGTAAACATTGATAATTATGTAAAATTATTTATGAGGGATAATTGTATCAAAGTATTTATAATTGATGAAGGTATAATCAGGTAATTATCAATTATGTAAATAATTAATTTTCATAATACAATTTGCTAATTAGATAATTACATAATAAAGTTTGTTCGTAATAATACAATTCGAAGATCAATTCATTTGTTTAATTATATCGTACGATGCTTACGATATCGCAGAGCAGAAATCCATGCCACATTCTTGCTTTGCATCATTACGAACGTTTCTAGGTGATTTTCCGGTAGTTTCACTTCTTTTTCTATGTGAAAACTGTTTTTCATTATGTCGTATCATGATTATGTTCTACGAAACACCTGCATCAACAGTTTCTTCTCTGACATAATCGATAATATTTATTTATTTATGTATTCTCACTTTACAGCATCTCTTGATCGCAGAAAGAGATATCAAAATTAAATATGTACTATATAGATCTATCTATCATTTCCCTTTCATACGATGGTTTTTCTATCATTTTGTGAATTTTCAGGGCTCTAACTTTACAATGGTTACTTTTATTGGTTTAATTTTATGGCTGTTAATAATAAGATTTATGAAAATTTACTCGACAATTAAAGTGATTAAATGGACCGTTAAATTGATAATACAAGAATGAGATAAACTGTGTATAAACAGGTATATTTCTTCTATTATATATATATTCTGTTGAAAGATATAAAGTTCTTATATTTCACTCAACTATCGTTGATTAAGATTTAGGACATTGCGCAGGAAATCAACAGATTCAATTACTCGATTGTAAAACTTGATTTCCTGATTTACCTGATACTTGCTTCAATTAAATGAAGTCGATCGATTAAGAAATTTAAGATACCGAGATACCTGCTACGTCATCTATATTAATGCTACATTACTTATTTAATTACATGCTTGTAAAAAACTGAAAGAATCGTGTTGCATATTTTTGAAATTACGCCGAGAATATTTCACAGTTCTATCAACATTATTATTTAGGTTATCTAATTACTCTTATTATTATAGAAAAATTATTACGCTACAGTCAAAAAGTCGCTTCTAAGAATCCTATGAATAGCATTGTTTTAAAACTTGTAATAAGTGCGTCTCATACAACTTTCGTCTTGTCTTGCCCTAGGTATCTTACTAAAATCCAGGTAAAATCTCAGGTGGTCTTCAACAGTATACTTATGAACAACCTTCGCTTTTCGACTCTTTCGTACAATCCTCAATTCCCAGCGACCATCCTCTTTTTCTCGCCCCTCGATATCCCCGCTACGCACGCGTTCGTTAGCCTAAACACAACTATTAACTTTCTTTTTTATTGCACTTTATTATGCACTCGATGATCACAATTGCGTGTACACCGAGTTGGCACGTACTCATTACGCTAAGGGTAGAAACGCGGTAAGAAGATGTTGACTGTTGTAGCGAAGCTAGCGATGGCTGGGTCTAAAGGCACGAAAAGAGCTGATTTGCTTCATTGGCAGCCTGAGGGAAATAGACTTCGCTGTCAATTGGCTGATTTTCTGGGTCGCTGGCTGAGGAAGGATGCTAACCGCGCTTTAGAGAAAGTTGCCAACGGGGGACACGGAACGTGAGAACGTGGTAGGCAAAAATATAAACAACGCTTGTTTTTGAGTCTGAAGGACCTTAACTATGAAAATGGTTTTATGGCGGGTGCTTAAGAATATCGAGGGTGCGCCTGGTCCCTCATGTGCTTCACGTTACATCCGCGACCGTACGCCTTCTTGCAAATATTCGGCAAATATTCGTGAGGATATCGACGACTCCTCACTTACGAAACCTTTATTGTTGAGTGCCGCTATATTACCAAAAGACAGAAGATAACTACTTGTTCTAAATCCTGCAGTATCGCCAAGAAAGCCCGTCTAATTTCCTAATTTTCCGCCTGAAAACCGCTGTATCGTAAATTAGATGAAATGTAAAGCAGATGAAATATCATTCTGCCGAGGATTCAGCCTGGAATTTTAAAATCATTTCTCCGTGAAACATCAAAAATAGTAGTAACTTATTGTGTTTTTCTTCTGTGATCGTCAAATGTTAATGGCTGAAACCGTAAAAATCTAGGTCGATTTACCACAAATTGGTTCTTTAACAGATGCGGTCTCTTTTCATAGTTGAACAGCATCGTAAGCAATGAGGAAACAAATTCGCCATGATCAGTGATTCGAGCCGGCGAAAACACAAAAGAGAATTGAAAGAGTGCAGGTAAAATCCCCCCAAAAAGAAGAGAAAGCAGAAACCCTAGAGCGGTCCAATTAAATTAATTGCTATGTCAATTACAAGCCCTTGTCTCACCAAAGTCGTCATCAGCTCGTATTTCGTGCTACGTCGTGCATCTATTTTATCTTTTTCCTGCTCTCTTTTTTCCTGCTCCGCCCTTTCTTTACTTTTTTCTTTTTGCGCATAGAGTCATTTGTACGTAGCTAAATTGCTGTGAAATGTCACGATGATTAAATTATGATCGCAACTTTCTTTCACCATCCCCCTTACAATTCATTTTTGCTACTTTTACTTTCCTTCCCTTTAAATCACCCTTGATTCTTCTAACATATGGAGTTAAATACTCGGAAAACCGGTGTCATTTGAAAGCAAATGAAATGAAACGAATTTCCATTCGACGAAGATGGGGAAGGAATAAAATTCAATAAAAATATTTATTAAAATATTTTGTTAATCAACAACATATGTATGTATATATATGAAGTTAAAGCAGTATTTGATGACGCGACGCTATTCGAAAGTATACAAATTGAAAACAAGGCTTAATAAATAAAATTTTAGAAAAGATTGGAATAATAATTTTAAGAGAAAAAGGACATTTTTGATATTCGTACAGAACCACATATTCGCTTTTGAAAACTGCGTTACAGATTTATGAGCATAGTTGGACGCATATGAAGAAGTTTTTCAGCAAGTCCCTAAATTTTGCATAAGTTCTGCATAAACCTGTTCCATAGATTATATAACTACAGAATAGAAACGTTACACTTGCATATATATATATGTATGTTACACTTAAAATTACAATTACAAGTATTAAACATGGATATGTAAGTATCTTAATAGCTATACTTTAATTTATGATTTTAGACAGTGAAGCTTATATTTATGAATATCAAATATTGTTAGAAAATTAATAAATCTTTATAATTAAAAATTCCTGATGCTCATACTTTTGCAATTTCCATTAGGAGAGATATAATGTGAAAATGCTAACCTGATCTTCAATATAAAAAATGTGAAAACAAATTTGTTTAGTACTTGAGATAGACCTACATAAAAATGAAAAATTCGTTGCGTTGAAATTAAGATCGAGTAAATTCGGATAAATAAATTGAATCATTGAATATCATGAATATTAATAAAATATAAGTTAAATATATTTGATATCAACACGTATAAAACGACTACTAAATCCTATTAAAGGTATTAAAATAAATATATATTGCATATGAATATTATACTGCAATGTTTATGGAATATTAACAAAAACCAGGATTCATTTGTAATAAAATTACATTAGTTCATTCGTCATTATCATCTAATGACAAAATCGGCAATCACTTAGTGGCCAACCCAATAAATATTTTGCATATTAATTTTATAAATCAGCGAGATTTAATCATTAACTGCGCGATACATAGAGGCGAAACCGTGTGAAAAATTTTGCAGCATGATATATATACGTCGTTTAATGAGATGTTTGAAATTAACGTTGGGAATAGTAATTTGAAATAATGAATCGTCATTTCCATGATTAACATTTATTTATGCGATATAGATGGAGTATATGTCCAATATAAACGAACAATTTTACACGACTAAAATTATTTCTGTCTATAGATCTGAACCAGACTTTCTCGTTATGCGTTACTGGCTATGGTACCATATACGTATGATCATTCGATTTTTAACTTCTTTTTGAGAAATTTCTCAAATACATATACTTTAATTTAATATAGAATATTCAATATAACATATACACTTTTTGTAGATATATTTCATATATATGGTATATATATATGTTAAAAGTTGATACTTTAATAGCAACAAGATATTTCCTAGCTGTAGTTGGGTTATTAGGTTCCCAAGAAATATCTGTTGTACGAATCCGTGTTAAGTACACGAAACAAAGAGCTGATAAAAGAAGTAAGGTTAGGATTCACGAATTAACAAAAGTATATTATTTTCTTCTCATAACTAAGAGAAATATGTTTATTAAAAGAATCAATAATTAAATAAAAGTGTTATGTATTAGTATCACCACACATGAGATAACGTGAAACTAATTATACAGAAATGGACATGACATTCAATGATTTTCGAATCTTACCTCGTGGGAATCATCTAACCCCCATATTGTTTTCGTGTCGCATGTGATGTTATCGATTGAGTATAGCGCTGGTAGTATCGATTTGAATTAAAACTAATGTAAAATTGTACGGAATACAGAATTCTGTTCCTTTATGATACTGTAGAGAACAGCACATGATATCAAAATAATAAATTACTGTATCGTAATAATTGAATGATTCGTCTAGTCAATTTCAAATAAAATCGTAATTTTATATGTCTGAAACATAGAACTGTGAACTTTTTAATCTTTTCTATCCTCGCCTTTATATTCTCAAATCAATTATTAATTATGTAGGATCAGATATACGTAGTCTGACTTACAAACTCCCACTCAGGAAACAAACAACGTGGTTTAAAACTAAAACTTAACAATAATATTTAAAAACTTCAAAGCTTGAAACTAAGATTTAAAATTGGGCGTTCGAACTTGGACTTGAAACCAAGGCTCGAAACTTAGATCTAAAATTAGGGCTTAAGACTAAGGTTTAAGAATAACAATGAAACGTGAACGAGTACATCAGATCTTGGAGCGAGATTTAGAAACTGAAACTGTAAACGCTTTGTTAAATCAATTGTTTAGTAATTTATTATTTAAAATTAGGAATAATTTATTATTTGAAAGGATCAAATGAACTTAGCCTAGATATATTTAACTTAAAATTAATTAAAACCAAAATACACACATCCGTCAATGTCCTTGCGATATTCCACGACGGATCCTGATAATTTAGTAAGGTATATCTGTCTTATGATTGATTAAAGCACCGTGCATCCCACGTTGGCTGTCTATTGGCTGAGACTTAAAACTACAATAAAATTTAAAATAACATCAGGCAACGTATGTGTGCCAGAGAACGATACAATTTTCACAAATTTAAAAGTAAACGTACATCCATCTGCCACAGAATTATCACACGGATTATTACAAGATTATTCAAACTAATTAATGCATGCTAAGATGTACCTATCCCACTGTATGTGTACACGTGCGTGAAGTATAATTTCATTGCTACTAATTGATGGTATTTTTTCAAGTTAATTGTAGGATTCTTTTCAACTAAGCCTTGTTACGCATTAATAATATAATTAACGCAATTGCGTAACAAATTGTTATACATTAATGGCGGAATTTTTACAAATTAAGCGCAAGTATGATTTTTACCATTTTCATCATCAAGAATGTTCACTCATCCCAAGGGCAGGAGAATTTACAATTCATAATAATTACAGGTTTTTCGACATTTTCTTACTATATTTCTGATTTTTACGATCCACCGTAATATTTTACATTGCTGCATACACCATTGTTCAACAATTAATTTTTAAATATACATAAGACCAATATGTTTTCACACATAGCTCACATAATTCTGTTTTACATCTTAATATAAGATTTATCTTATTTAGTAACGTCTGTAATTTCTATTTAATATGCACGTAGGGTGTCGTTAATTTGAAAATCACAAGTGCTTACCCTCTTTACTATATTTACTATATTTTTACAATCTGTCGTTCGTATAATAGTATTCCACGCTCAGATAAATGAATTGCATAAAGTTTATTTAATCGAGCATCAACTAAACAAAGACTAAGGATATCCCTACTGTTTGACATAATAATACAATCGTCGGCGCACGACCTTGTAAATTATAAGGGGTGTCAACTGTAATATTTTTCGGTATTTCAGAACACGGAATCCCATTTAACGTCACGTCTCTCGTGTTCTTGGTCGGTAGTATTACAAAATGTTTTCTTTCTCGTTGTTACGTCCCATTACCCCCTACATAAATCACAATCCATCCCTCGGTCAACACCAGTTGTACGATTATTGTAATTAGCTGGAGCGCAATAATTCTAAGAAACTGTCATAAAATTAAGCTTTTCTACCTTACCGTCGAGGCGCTTAACGGCTGCAAAACATCGTTCAATTATTTGTTATTATTCAATCCTGTAAAAAATGAGACAAGTTTCCCCATGTTCAAACAGCATACATTACAACTTGTCAGTCATCTCTTCATCTTATATTCTTCGAGGAAAAGTTGTTGCAATAGAGCGTATATACAACCTGTTAATTCGGTATTATAATCACTTCAACCACCCCTATTATCTTAATCGAAATGGGGGACCGGCTGATTCGTGGCATCGATCATCGTACCGTAACGAGAATTTACGACTCTCGTTGGCGCGCTCCACCGCGACCGCGTCTCTCCGCCAACGGTCGAACATTCGTCTCTGCTAAATATCATTGAACGAGGTTGTTTCCTTTCTAGAAAAATATCCTCATCTACTCGGCTTTGTCAATTTACGTAGGATTTCATACCTTAATTTAACGACGACCTCGTACCTTCAGTGTCGCGACATCAATCGATACCGCTATATCTTCGCCATTTAACGAAACGATGGAAACGTTATACTGTCTCTTATGGTTTAATGGCGAAATGGATAGAGGCAAATGAAAATTTCTGCTCGAAATCGGTGACGAGAGCATGGACATTCATCGGTGTGACGACCGAGCATTCAGCGAATGGACATTGAGCGGCGGAGGAAGAGTTTTAACGTTAATTTATTTCACAATTTCTTACTTTACTTCTAGCAATATTTATTATTACTATTTCTTCTTTGTTTATCATTAATGTATTAATATGCTATCGGTATATTACTTTATTTTTCAATCATCTATACATCGATCTATACATCTATATAGAAGAAACGAGCCCGAAGGAAAGAAATATTGTGCACGAATACTTAAATTATCATTCGACATATAACAGATCAGTATGTTTAATTAATTAATTAATGAAGTAATCAAGTGTTTATTATTGATTATCATTCTATGAGTTATATTTGCATACTGTTAGAAAAGACATGGCATTTATTATTCTCACGCTATCTTATCTTGTGAACTATCCTGCTGAATTTACATCAGTCATGTTTCGCAATCAAAAGCGAAAAATAGAGCAACCATTAGCTTCTAATAATAGGAACAAACGCATTCAGCAAATCTAATCACATTCATTCTTTCAGTTCAATTAACGATACCGCTTTTTATAATATTGTCAATATAGTTTCGTCATGTTCAAACTGAAATTTCAATATTTGTTCAAAAGAAGTGCGTAACGCTGCTATTACGAAAGTGTCATAATCGACTTACTCAATTTAGCAAATTATTGGCATTAGTACGACGCTGCGATCTGTATCAATCGTTCATTTTCAAGCATAAATGAACAATGCATGGAAGGAATAAAACATGCTTCGAAAACTCCTTGAAAATGTCCTCGTTTACAGAATATTTGCGCGTCAGGTATACTATAACTGATAAGGGCACGAATTAAGCTCGTAAAACTTATAGACTCACTTGGAACATTTTAATAGCAAACGCGATAGATACGATGATAGTAATTTATTACATGTTGACGTAGTAATATAATTTTCAGCACCAGGTGACAAACAAGTCACTTTAAATTTTGAAGATGAAGATGAAAATACTAAAAAATTGAAATACCAAGTTAGATTTATTCGTTGTGCAGCTCATACAGTCCACTTAACCGTCTCAGATGTTTTGAAAGAGGAAAAAACTGCAGCTATAATAAATGAGGGCAGAGAAGTGTGCAAACAGTTAAAAGCAAGAAGAGTAAAAAGCGTGTTAAATGCAAAAGACGAAGCCAATAATACATTGCCCTGCACGCTGGCAGTGAACATTCTATATGTTGGGACGTCTTTTAGAATTAAAAAAATGCTGCCATGAGTCAAATAAAGACCAACATTTACGTCCACTGACATTGTTGTAAGTTGAAGATTTAGCGTGTTCTCTAATCCCAGCACGTGTTCCAACAAAAAAAAAAAACTACTAAACTTTGAATAACTTGTGATTGGAGCCTTTCATCGAACGTGATCATAATGTAAATTGGAATTTGCCAGGACCAAAGATCGTTGGCATGTAGCCTTGTTGAAGCGATGATAAGTGGAGGAAAGAATCTCTTTAACACAGTATTAAAAGCATAAATAATATAATGTAGCAACTATTCAATGCATACTTGGTAATGGAAAGAAAAAATATTAAAAGGGCGGCAGAATATTTCAACTATATGTGAAAATAAATATGAGGCAGTCGAAAAAATGTTAAGGGAGTTAAATAAGAAAGAGCACGTTACGAGGATGATGATTTTGAGAATGTCTTCTGTTTGGATTGGAAAGGAAATATTTTGAAATTTTCAAACGAATTAGCTAAGATAGCTTTTTAGCATCAAGAGATCATTCTCATCTTTGAGATATAATAATTTAACCAGTGATGTTTCGACGATATTTCAGTACTTTGAGCTAATATGAAAGAGGCAAATTTATAGATTAAAATATCTGAATTATTCAATAATTTATTTCAATTAAAAAAAGGTAAGACAGAAATTCATCGCCAACTTGTTTCTCTACGCTTTCTTTCAAATTGGTGTCTAAATTGTTCTACTTAATATAATTGAGCATATTATATATTTAACAAAAATTGTGACTAACACGTAGCCCTAAGAATACAGATTTAAAGAAAGAGAAGAACTTTTTCCAACATTTTTACACTGATCAGACAAAGTTTTGACTTTTTATTAAAAAGTTATCTCGCGAATTGGTTGTTATGATCAATCGCTGCAGAGCTAATCGTTACAATTTTGCTGCGTCTCTCGCTCGAGTCCGCATAGTTAACGATCATGCACATATAGCTGTCAAGATATTGACCATATCGTATGGCAATATCCCCTCCTTGGAATGCCGAAGAATGAAATTGGTTTTACAACTTCTGGAACCGAATATGACTGTTCTATTTGCCAAATCAGATGCATCTATGTGCGACTGTGCCTGTATAAAGACTGTATTATCAAAACGCAAGTCTACATATGTACATTCCATAATTGTACAAAAAGATCCTCTGCATAATTGAAGAGTCGTCAGCCCCGCTCCAGGAGAGAGATTCCACTGACGCATCAAAAAGTTCGACGACCCGCCGCGATCGAATAGCGTAACACGATCCAATGACAGACTTCGCCGAGACAATGAATCTAGATACTAATCCAAAACTAAAAATCTTTTATTCTGTACCTTTTTCAAATTAAACTTTTACTATCGTATTTGCGAGATCTATCCAATTAAAATGAGACTAAACATGATATAATTTGGATTATATTTACTTATTGATATTTATTTAATTATCGTTCATTAAGCGAGCAAATATGTTTGAAATTATATCGTGTTTCGTGTTATTTTATATTGGCAAAAGTTTTATTTATCCAATAAAAAAAAAAATAAAAAATTTTTATTTTTGAGTTGAAGGTCTCAGCTTGTCGCGAGATTCTTGGAGCATTTTTAATAATATTAGGTTGTCCGAAAAGCGTCTTTCTTTTCCAGACCCGTTTTTTACAACGATGCATCTTTATACAAACGTGAAACCTAATTTGTCGAGGGTTGTGATCTTTGTTTTGATAGGACAAAAAATGGATCGTACGTAATTCGATAAAACGAAAGAAACTTTTCGGACGACCTAACAGATTATGGACACGAGTCAGGAGCGGAATTTTTCAACAAAGTAGAGTTAATTTGATTGTTCGATAGTGTGTATATTATTATTTTGTTTATTATCGCAAATGTAGTGTGAGGTTGATGTTGATTTTGTCTGAGAATTGAACAGTGTGTTTCTTCTAGGTTTTGTAAATAGACTCATTGGCAGAAAATGATAGGCTGCAGTTACTACCGTTAGAGTTTTGTTCAAATTTTTACGCCAGAACGTTGGCAATCGTGCTTCTGTATTCTGCATTCTGTTACATTTTGTACATAGTGATTTTACATTCTTCGTTCCATCGAGGAACGATTCCTTTCCTATCCATTTTATGCGTAGTAGTCTCGATGGTTTTATACGTTATTGATTTTATAACTGATTGAAATTTATTTATTGCTGCGTTAACCCGGGTTGGATCAATTTCGAAGTTTATTCCTTTCCCTGCGAGTTGCTGAGTGATGTTTGGCGGATAGATTGACCAATTTGTTTTTCCGCTGTTCATTACCGGCGGTTTGACAGTTTGGATTTGCTGGCACCAGAGTTGACTTATTGTTAGCGTCCTTTGTTTTTGATAGGTTTTCCGGTATATAGCGTCATCAAAGGTTAGCAGAGAAGAGTCAGGTATTCTTTTGTCATTATCAGAATCTATCGATACTTGCCTTCTGAAGCTTAATATATGGGCTGGATCGGTCTTTCCTGCTTTTAAAGAAGATATTTCTGAACATAACCTGACATTATTTTTTTTTAAAGGTGTCCTCAATTCCCATGTTTACTACGAGTGAAGAGACATTGGAGAGAATTCTCCTTTTTAGGTCGGCGTTAGCATAGGTTACATTTATTATTTATGATGCTTGATTTGTGTAATATAGTTAGCTGTGCGACTGTTTCTTTTTTTTTTTTAGGTATGCACACACACACACGTTTGAAATATATCTCATAGCTTTAAGGCCATGTATTTTCCCTATTGCATATACATAATCTTGGACGCTTACTTCGTCGACTGCATGGATAATTATGGCTTGTTCGTTGACTGCTGAAGAATCAAGTTTTATATCGTGTGAGTAAGATGTTGCAGTATTGAAATTGGTTTGCACGCTTCCCGTTAAATTTGAAGACGCGAAAACCTTGTACTCAAAAGTCTCGGTTGGTACGTGTTAATATTAATCCGGTATGTTTATTGTTATGCTAGATGTGCGAAATTGGTGCTGTTGTCGCTAAAACTTAGGCCTGCACTAACTTTATGTGTATAACTTTATGGGTATAACAGCGAAATGAAAAGATGTTCCGCGGGATGACTGCCAAGGGAGGTACTGCTCTTCGTCACTCACCGATGCTACGTTGTTTTCTATATGCGACACTTTCCAGCAATACGCATGCTTAACTTTACAATTGTGTCGAGTCTGTCAAAAATAATCAATCAGCAATCGGACGTCCGTACGGTACGACGCGACAGCTAAACCGCCTCTCTATTTTATTTTCCATTCTTTACATGGAATTTTAAAAACTTGATTAGAATCTATTAATTTCATCACGTAGATTGGAGTTTTATCGAAATTCTAATCATGAACTTTTACTTATCTACTTAATATTTTTATGATATAATAATTATTCTTTTGATACAAATAAGATTTCATTCAACTAATGAAGTTTACTTTCAACTAATGTTTTCACAAATTCAGAGATATCATATGCATTTTACTTTACAAATCAAGCATGGTAGTATAAAATTCTATATATGGCTTTTATATAATGAATTTCAGCGCATTTATTTATGTATTTATAAAATATAAATTTTAAGGATATCGTGTTCGTGTTATGTTGAATAATAGAGATAATAACGTTATTAAAATTAGAAATTATATGTCGAATTCTACAATACACTTAGATGAGACTTATACAGAACAATAAAATTGAAATCGTCGATCGTAAACCATTGTATTTTATATAACCTTATTCAATGCAATTTTTAGCTATTGTTACTGGTTTATCGTGCAATGAACGTCCTGTATATTTTTTGCTTTTATGCGTTATAATTTTTATGTCACTGTGAAACGCTTTATTAGAAGGGAAACGTGGGATATCTCAAGAAGTTCAGAAGTTCGCTTGAAATATTACAACGGAGATGTCTGATCGTAAACTCACTAGCACCGCTGTATACCCATATACGATATAAACGGATCGGTTTATGGATACTTGAGCCGAAGACCATTTTCTTAAAAGGATCATTACACGAAGCAATCGAACGATCTAAGGCTATCGTTGCGTTATAGGAGATATCCACATATGAAATGAAAGCGTAAAGTCGAATAAATGAAACAAGTAGAAGTACAATTTCATTTCATTTTAAAGGAAAAAGTTGTTACGTATACGTGTATATATTTATATTAGTGAATTAAGAGAGAGAGAGAGAGAGGGAAAGAACGATGGATTAATAGAAAATTATGAAGGATAGTTCGATTTAAAGAAGATTGAAAGACAAGAATAAAAACTGAAATAAATTATTACATTTTTGTTATAAGATTTCTCTTTCTGTTTGATATTGATATTTATAAAATAGTTAAAGAAATAACCAACAAATCAACTTAAAATAAATCTTTTTGTATAAAAAGACAAAGTTGTTTAAATCGGTATCTGGAAAATGCAATGTGTACGATTAGAATTATTTCGGATGTTATTCCAGAAAATAATTATTTAAATATAATAAGTGTATTTAATATAATAAAAGTTGTTTCATTGAGTAGCCCAATAATGAAATAATTCAAAGAAACGTGTTTCATTTAATCAACGTTTAATTATTTCAAAATAACATTTAATGGATACGGTGACTAATAACGGAAAACAAAATTGTCTGCAATTTTAGAGATCGACCACAGCTAAACAAAATTATCATGGGAGTAATTTATAATATTCTAATTCTACTCCAATAATGTTTTCTTCTTTGCAACTATTCGCACAGTTCCTTACAAATGTTTAGCAATTTTACAAAGCTTTAGTCGCATCTACCTTGCCAAGCAATTTAAGAAATCTTTATTTCTTCATTTTTACTGCTGCTGTTAGCTAAGGCCAACCATTGTGGTCAAGAAACTGCTACAATTTAGATGTAGGTACTTCGACCAACTAGCTCCGCCAACACTTGATGTTCTTGGATTGTCACCTCTTTAAGTACCAATTGTACCCAGCGCAATTTTAAACTTAACAAAGTTCAAACAAACATCGGACAAATTGTTAATTCTTTCATCGAAAGTAATTCTATGATTGACGATGCGAAGAGAAATGAATTGTCGTATTGATAGAAAGTGATTTATCGAAAGTTTTATAAATTAATTAAAAAACAATAATTATTGACACTAATCAAATCTCTTATTTTTACCGATGAAACGTATTACTTTATTCAATGGAAAAATCGAATGAAAATGGTTATCGATATAGTTTCCATCGTTTTAAATCATTCGCGGGAATAATAGAAACAACAATGAAAATTTTATTGTTTATATATGGAGATTGTCGTATCAGCCCCACCATAACTCTGTGTTTTATACGCTTAAAAAGCATGTATTTCTCGGTTTCACGTTAGCAAATAAACCAACATATCGCATTTATTTATCGAACTTTTCCGTGTTTTTTTTTTCTCTTTCCAATAATTAATTTGCAGTAATTTGTGTTTTTCGCAAAAAAAAAAAAGGCTGCAGGTGCTGCTTACTTACGCAGATTTATCATACCAACGTTCAGTATGCACGAGACGAACACGAATTTAGGTGTACCATTACCACGATTATGAAGTGCAATCTAACATCATTAATCGAGATTGGGGACACGGTAATGAAGACGATTTATTCGTTTGATTTTTCCTCGAACTAACGATCGATTTCTTAAAGTGGAATTCCGTGAGCATGTTGAATTGTACTCCCTGTACGAACGTGCAAACATTTGAAAACATTAGATGCTAATAACATGCTTAACATATACAATCGTTTATAATTATACTGCAAGGCTTATCCAAATTTATCTTTTTACGAAAGGTTATAAAGAAATGAAATCCGCACAGATCACACATTACGCACATTCTCCACATTTTCGTAGATTTAAATGCATAAATATCTGGTAGTGTATCTATAATTAACAAGATGAGAATTACAATAATGCAAGTCCAAATTTTAAGGTTTTAACTAGTCATGCTTTTGAGTTACTAAAGGCATTATACATACAGTTTCTAGTTAACTTTTAGCCTCGACAAAATTGCAACTTTAAATTGTATTTTCTCCACTACGACATGCTATTATTTCAAAAAACGCGTTGATCTTCTCCCGATAAATGATAAAAGCAAATAGTGAAACCAGTAATAAATCTTTTTTTATCATAAAGAACTTGTGAAATAAAAGTATTTAATTTACAAAAATTATACTAATCTTAAAATCACGTATCTCGAAAATTGAACGGGGCCGCAGAATTCACAGTGTGTGTTACTCAGGAATGTACCAAACGTATCCTTAACAATATATTGTTGCTTTGATTTGACGCTGGTACAACTCAAACAATTTCAAATTTGCTTTTACGAGATGTATATGATATTTCTATTTTTATCACGTAAAACGGTATATTTGTAATTGCATCAGTATGTCGCCGGCCAAAAAAAAAAGTATTACTTATGGCCTACAAGGAGGTTATCCGTTTTAGTGCTAGGGATTTTTAAGAATCCGTGTCTGATTGTGACCATCATGGTTTACGATTATATGAAAAAAAAAAAGAAAGTACTTACGAGAAGAACTATAAATAAACGAACTATATTCGGAACTGAGCGCGTTACAAAGTGGCGGTCATAACCAAACATCGCGACACAGTTCGCGACCAGCGCGATCGCGCTAAAACGGTTATACTACTTGTCCGAATAGTAGCATATCTTGTGTTAAGTCAGCTTTATAATGTTATCGAAATAACTTAGAAAGATTTGCTTGTAAATTTTAAAACGTCTCTCCTCTACAGTTTACGTGTTTGAGTTGTGCCATTATCGAAGCATAACAGTGACATGTCAAAAGGTGTTGAGGTTAATAGCCGGATGTGATTTAATAGAAATACGTGGGTAAAGTATAAGGTAGAAAAATATATTTAAAATATATAAAAATGTGAATACAAGTTGTAATACTATTTAGCTGGTTCAGATCCGCACGCTGGCAATGTTGCCTTATGACTGAAGAACTCTGAAGCCATCGTTGCCTGTCTACAACGTATGGTTTGTCCTCGACCCTATCTTTTGTTTATACGCTGTCGATGGCTTCGGTGCTTGACAAAGCACCTTCAAGAAAAGGAAATAATCCGTGCTATATATTTAGTGTTATCGTGTATAAAATAAACTATAAGCACTGTTTATTTACGCATTTATATAAGCAGAACGTATTCAAATAATAAATAAAGTATATACCTATATGATAGGTTTATCGATAGATGGGTCTGTTTACGGTGGATCGAACAGGAAACGACGGTTATCTATTTAAATACAGTAATGTGTTATAACTAAGACAACTAAATGGTTAATTCACAACGTACAACTGATAGTTTACAATTTAACAGCTTATAACTTAACAACTTATAACGACTCGCAACTCCACGTAACTCGATTCATAGTTAGACTAACGATTAATCGTTTTTCTCCCTTTATCCCTTTGTCTTTTCTCACAACCCCACCTCATACGTATTCCGTCGTCAGCCATTTGGCCCACTGAAGTTTCCCGACCCTTTCGCCCTGTCGGTATTTACCATTTTTCGCTACATTGTTTATTGTTCGCCGGATATTTCTTAAACAATCTGTCCACAATACTACAATATTCTGACAAAGATCGATATTTATTTGATATTAAATTTCCACGAATTCGATATATTTATATGTAGTTTCGAAATAATTTCGAGGAATGTAATTTGGGTAGAAACAAATTTATCGCAGTGTCATAAAGATAGACAGGGTATTGGACATTTTTTATTTACCTGTCGCAAGCAATTTGTTTTTAAATATTTAGTTGTTAGTTCTGTATCATTTTGGGAATGAATATTTCTGTATATTGTTCTTATACATATATTTACGTAGATAACACTCATAAAGGATAAAGTTAACTTAAGTAATTTTAATTGAATAACGTTATACATTTTAGCAGTGAATTTATATCGCTTAAGACTATCTTATAAAACCATCTTATTATCGTCCTGATAATTTTAATTACGTCTAAAATTCTTTGTCCTTTTGATGAATTTCAATAAGTAATATCGCTTCAATATTTTTTCTTCTTAATATATAATAAAATGTTACTCCGTGTCAAAGAAATGAAAGGAAAGCTCTAAAGAGCAGGAAGAACTTTCGCACTTCTCTATTTACCATGAAAGGTATGCCAGTAAGTTATAAAGCAGTAAAAGGTGTTCCGTTACTTATTAACAGTACTTTCAAAGGAAACACCTTTTAATACACCTAAATAATTCACATTATACAACTGAATTCCATCTTATGTACTTGACACAAAAATTATTCAAATTATACCAATTATACAAATTTCTTAAGAGAATTCTATCTTAGTGCAATAAAAATGTATATTTCAAAAATGTAATTATCGCAAAACATTTATAAGCCATAAACAGAAGGGAGAATATTATTAAGTGTGAAAAACTCAACGATTTAAAAAATGTTTCTAGCACGTCAGGCTTGAAGCTTTGTTTAACTCTGCTGCATTGTTTTCAGGGCTGGATAAAATATTATTTCAAATAGCCTATTTTACTCTTTGTCGTACATTTAATTTTGAAAATAAAATATTTTATTCTTCGGATAAAATAATATTTAAACGTACCTATTGTTTTATTAAAATTACTAGGATTTTATTTTGAAATATTTTTTCGGCATTTGGAGTGGCCGTCCGTTTATGAGCCGCCTCTTTTGAGAAAGTCTCCCACGTTATAAACGTTATAAACAATGCGCTCTTCATTAATTAGGTACAAGATCTGAAGCAATAGATTCCCATCCCATAGGACCCATTACTTGCACCTTGAGCGTTAATCTCACTTGCGACCTGACTGATCGCCGCTTGGTTGACAATTGGCAACAATATTATATCTATTGTGCTATATATTATCTTTATTCATAAGGAACAATCATTAACAGGTATGGAATATTTTTTTTAATCTCGTACTATTTAATTTCTTTTGCTGTCTGGAAAGAGGCAGTTATGGTATTGCAATATGTAAGCGATAATTATTCATGGGTGCAAAGTATCCGTTATCTTTTGCGTATAAATATTACTTATTTCCATTGCTAGGAAACAATTCAAGCGCACATTCAAATACAAAGCTTAGATATGATTTAGGTTAGCGAAAAAAGGAATAGAGAAAGCTGCACTCAACTCCGATTCTTTTGCTCATTTCGAAGCCAATTGTATTTTTCTCGCGTGAAAATATACCTCGAGATTGAGTAAAATATGAAAATATTACTATGGCTGTGCATAATTTTTCGTTTCAATATTTCGATAGTTAACAATTTCCTGAAATATGAAACATCTTCTTTATTTGTCAAAATAAGAACGGAATTAAAATAAGTTGGAGGATGTACAGGATTTAGCAAAATTTTGAGCGATCGAAGACATCGAAACAATCTACACTGCGGTTTACCAAGTGTACAATTAAATATCGCGGACAAACTAGAACGCGTACAATGCAATCAAAGACGTTTAATCCATTGAACTGTTATCAACGTATTTTTTCAATCGAATTCTCGTGCCCATTTTTGTATGAAATGAAATTGAAAGAAGTTGAAAGAAATTATTTTATACAAAATCAAATTCTTTATGCCGACGCTGAAGAACAGTGTACGTGTACGTCAATAACAAGGAAACATCGTTTCTACCGAAACTTTGGCAACCGTTGTTGCGAACCAGGCGAATGAAGACAAATTGCGGTCACGATTTCACAACAGTCATATGGAGTTAGGATTGCTTTAAAGTTCTTCATGAACTTTGGGAGCAATCGACTCTGGATCAGAATCATTTGACCGGTTGCTTGTATCCGGCATTCTCGTCAGATATTTTGCTTCTTTTTCTTCTGCGTTCACGAGGAAGTCGGTTCGAAATTTTGTTCGGTCACGTCTCGTCTTTCTCGTTTCTCATTTCATCGATCGTCCAAACTCCGTACGAACTACTTGCCTTTGATATGCTCCTTTTTCTTGCACAATTAATCCTCGCGCCGTGTAACTTGTGTAGAAATTCATTCGAGAAGAAGAAGAATTTTTGGAGGGTGGATTGGAATTTAAAGTAGTTGCATTAGGAATCATAAAATGTTCACTAATCAATATTTTTTTTATTTATGAGAAAGACAGTATTTTAATTGAATAATTCTCCATTGGTCTTCCCAATTCTTTTTAAACACCCTGTATATCTAGTGTTCGACCGTTCGCGGTAGATCGCGTCAACGAAGGCCGTAAATTCTCATTACGATTCGATAATTACGACGCCACGAATTGATCGATCCCCCGTTTCGTTTAGGATAATAACTGGTTACGATACACAATTTATTCCAACATCTTTGTACATATCAATAGTTGCGTGTAAATAGTAAGTTACAACTGATCTGAGGCAGATGAAGCTCGGTGACGATGCTGTCGCAGAGGAAAACTACTGCTGGGTGTTGGTCGCTCGCGGGTGGAAATGAACGATGAACGTGAGAAAAACCCGACCACAAGGCACCTCTCGATTTGAATACGTTTTATAACAATTAAGAGCCCCAACGGTCTCTATCTAGTTCCCTTCTCTGTACACAGTACGTTTTCTTTAATACCTTAATAACTTTGCTAATCAATAACTTTAATGATGGATGCAAATGATAGATGTAAATACGGAAAACATGTAAAACAGCGATATCTGTAAAGGAATTGTTGTAGACAAATTAATGTACTTGCACATTGCAACAGGCCCAATGGATGTTTCCAAACAGTGTTCATTGATAAATCACGCTATAACGAAATATAAATAATGAAAAATGAAATACATTCCATTTGCAGTTTCAGCAGCTGATTATAAATCTCATTTTGTCTAATTATACAGACACGTCAATATAAATACGAGTATTATATGCAAATTAAAATACAGTTGCTTTGCTTGTAGCTTTGAAGCGTTGAAACAACGTTAAATTGCAATTAGCAAATCGCGATAAGTAAAGTATAAGTAAATATGATTACAAGCATATAGTTTCACTTGAAACGACGAGGAACTTTCTCCAAAAGAAATGGAAAATTTGGTTCAACTAAAGTTGCCATGTTTCCACATTCTGAGTCAAGAGAAAAAGGTGGTGGCGAAGAGGGTGAAAAATTGATTGACTCTCCTTCTTTCTTATTGGAAATTGGAGAGATTGTATTGGCCATTCGAAAGAGCATTCTACCGAACGCAGCAGAGCAAAATTTATGGAACACTTACCAGCCCGGTTGGTGGCTTACTTATAGGTTTTGTTGCGTGTACAGTTTGACGTTACAGAACTTTCGATGTTTCATTTCTCTTAAAACTACGTAAAACACTTCCCATTAAAGTTTTTCACAGATTAAACAAGTCGATGCATCGTTGTTGCGGTTGCTTTTTCACGGCTGATGGTTAAAGAGGAGATTTATGTGAAGTTCAGTATCAGTGGATCGAGTGAAAGACGATATTTACTTAAAGAATTTATTACCATTACTTTTGTTGGTTTCATTATTTGTCATTCAACGTCATTCAAAGTTATGTTTTAGCTGTACTTTCTAAGTATGTTGTTCAATAACGTGTTAAGGTGTTAATGCGTTTAAAATGGATACAAAGCATCGAAGTGCGATTTGAAACAATTTATTTAATCAATTTTAATCCATACGAGGTAAACAAGGTTTTACGAGCGATGCATTAACTTAATAATAATTGGATCGCTTTTTGAGTAAACGAATGCTGCAACAATTATTTTTTACGAGACAATTAAAATGCAAGCAATTACTTTTGAATATCACTTATTGAAATCACTCGCTTTTAAATCGCATTTATGTTATTAATTTATAGTTATATATTTATATTTTCACTGTCCGCATTTAACACAGAATCGAATTGTGCGTTAACGCTTTCTTATTAGCTTGCGCGCGTCAACGATTAGAAATTGTGCAAAGCTCAAAGAAATTCACTGCACGAATCAAAGACACGAGGAAGATTTGTATGGCTTAAAAGAAATGGTTTCCTTATCGTAATATCCTCGTCTTTATAAAATCGTAATTCCTAAATGGAACAAGAAATAGCGACGAGACAATGTCAAAGGTATTCAGGGAATCCCCTTAAATAATCACAATATGAGGAAGCAAAGTTCGAAAATATAAGTTAACCATGGAAAAAAATATCATAAATGAGGATACTTAGTAGTTTAATTATGAATTATCGTAGTATAAACCGAGTAAATACTCGAGACCGCCGTTTTCTTTCTTCAATTATTTTCGATCCAATCTAATCTAAATTTCTTCAATATCAGACAAAAGATGGAACAATTTACGATTGATGTTCGGTTGCAATTTTTCTTAGAAACCTTCTTCAAACATTAAACGTGCTTTTGTTCCTTAAAACCGAAGCATGATTGGCACATAAAAATTCAAGGAGCGTAGCGGGGCTAAGAAGGCAAGATTTTCAGTAGGAGCGAATGATGTCATCAATATCTCATAAAGCGGATCGAATAAAACATATCTGGAGTCGACGAAATATTGTCGCGATGTTTTACGTTGAAGGCGCTTGAATGCACATTCAACTCCATTCGACGGGATAGTTTTAATTTTATCGTCGACACGTTATTTGACGCCACGCTGTTGTCAGTAATGGTGTCTAAGTGCATTGCCAAGAAAATGTCGACAGAAAAGCGGCAACATGAAAGAGCACGGTATTCAAGTACCAAAGGGGATAATGTCACGAGTAATGCTGTTATAATGAAGCTGCCTCCACTTGAAATTTTTCTGCTAACTTCATTTGAGAAATATCATCCGACATGTGTTAAACGATTCTCACGTTAGGTGCAATAATTGTTGCAGAAATAACTGTAAAAACATCGAGAAAGAAGAAATTGTAGAGATAAGTATCGGCTTGAGTTTAGAACATTATATTCATTTATCCAAGCACATACAATCTCCTTTCGAATTATTTACACACGTTTAATAAATATCATCTTTTTTTCACGAACTATGCCAAGTTTTAATTTAACTATGCCAATTGCAAAAAAAAAAAGGCAGAATGTAAATTATAAGACATTTATTAGGCGAATTTTTGTTACCGGGAACGAAAATTGTTTTACAATATGACTCTTACCTTTTAATGAATATTCTACTAAAGCACAGTTTTTATAACTTCCACATCATTTTTCAGATAAATGACTGTTTCTTTCCTCTCTTGCAATCGCATTGTTTAATAGAACCTTTCGCTCCCGATGAGTATTTTCCAAAATTTACCCATTTTTAAAACAAAGAGAAAGTTCTTTCGTTCTTTTTTATACTTTGCTTTTGGCATTGGAGTCTAAGCAGGAATTGATAATATTGCATTGAGCAATTCACGAATTATTAAACTCTTATCTTAGAAAATTGTTATGCATATATTATGTAATAATATATTATATATATTATGCGTGCTACAATGAGAGACAATCATCGTGATTGTGTGAATTTAAAAATGTACATAAAAGTCATTGCAAACGTGTTCTATCTGTGCAAAAAGGTCCGTGATAAAATTTCGTCTTATTGCGTCTTATTATTGTATTTTAAACCGATCTAAATTAATTTAATTGATTAATTTAATGTAGTAATATTAAGAAGTTGAAGACGATAAGCGAATCATTAATTCTTAAACAAAGAAGTTAATAATCAATAAATTCGACTTGTTCAATTGAATCCAAATCGTATACTCGAATGCGCTTAAAATCGCGTTAGATCAAGATCAAGATCGAGATCAAGATCAAGACGGCGGACTTTCAGCGTGGAGGGGCCTGGTGAGCATGCCAGAGCGGCCCCAAGGCCCCTCCGCAACGCGCTTGGTACGGCCACTGTGGGGTTTTAGTCGGTAAAACTCCGTGAGCATTTCCCCTCATAATATGAGGTAAAGAAGAAAAATGGTGCTTGCGTTACTTGAGCCAATCTATAAATCACTGACATTATATGGGGCATTTTAGAATTATGCCTGCGAATATTTATTTTCCAATAAACGTGTTTGTTTCATACTGTTTTCTCACATAAAGGCAATTAACTTTGGGAAAGGTTTAGTAATCAGATATAATAATCTTGCAAGTATAATAAATAATTTTGTATAAAGCTGTAAATTTATGAATGATTAAGAATTCTCATTTTACACAAGAATCATATTGATTATTAAATTCTAAATATTGTCATTTCATTTTATACCTTGCGATGGATACTAAAATTTGGAAGCTTCGTGAATACCGTTCTGTAACTGGTGAATTAGTTATTTATCAAATTAACTAATTTACATAATTTCATAGAGATATAACAAGTACGTGTATGTACACTCTTGTGAAACATTTTATAGCTTTTTATCCCTTTCTCAGTAAATATAATAAATGGGACATATTTCTTTAAACTAGTTGAATCTTTTGAATTAAATTATTTCATCAAAAATATTTCTAGAGCTAACATCTTTGGTCTAGCACGTATATCAAATTGATGAACCCTTCAAGACTTTTCATTTAATATTATACGATAAAACATTTAATATCATTTATTCGATTCTTTCCGTTCACGCGATTTCCTTCGATGATAGTTTCTAACAAGGGTCAAGGAGTACGCGTAGAATTTTGTGACTAAATTTTCTAACTCGCAAGGTACCTTCCAAAGAGCTTTACATTCTCGTTTGTAAGATGACCTATCCCATTGTTAATATAATTTAAGCGCAGAAAAAAGGTAAATTTTAATAAATACAAAATTTGGTGACAAAAGTATTACACTCTGTGTTATAATATTACACTTGAGGGATTTTTATAGATCGTTATGGTTAAGTACATAGTCACACAATACATTTTCTAATCAACATACTCTCGCAAACAATTTTTTAAAATGCTTTTGCAACGCCCTGTCCTCCGAAACACTCCGTATATTCCTGTTTGTTATAGTATGACAAACCTAATAGATATACAGGGTGCGGCCGAATAACATGCACAAGTGGCCATGAGGTGATTCCTTATGAAAAAATTAGGAGAAAACATGCAATCAAATTTGTTCATTTAAGGTTTAGTTTTTGAGAGGATTGAGTTTGAAAATTTGTCAAGTGTACCTGAACATGGCTAATTACCGAACGGGCATGAGTAAGTAGGTAAAAAATATAAAATAAAATTTGTCCGCTTAAGGCTTTATTTTCAAGGAAACAGAGTTCGAACATGTTTAGTTCAAGAATCGATCCGGTACTTACATGCGTATGATAAATTTTCAAATTTATTGTTTTGGAACAAGTTTGAGATCTTGTTCTTATTTTTCATAAGCAATAAGCTGTTATTTGGCCGCGCTCTATATATAAACTCTTGTAAATTTATACAACACGTTATTTTTCAATCAACATCATGCTATCTTGCGTAGCACGCGCGATTAAAAGAACGCAACTTCTCTTTAATAAACTTTTCCTTCTGTCCAGTTTCTTTAACCTCTCATTTTATTCTTTTACCGAGAAACACATCCGTCGTGTTTACTATTTGATTGTTGCAATTCGCATTCGACTCTTCCTACCGTTCTTATCTTCTTTCCTTCGGAGTAGAATCGATTACGTTCAGTCGTTAACTTGCCAGAGTTTCACCGGACACTGACATCACAGAACAAATCGAATCGGCACGTTGGAAAACTGGGAAAATTCAATTTCTATCATCGAAAACTCGATGCTGCGTTTGACGCGTACAGCTTCACGAGCGGCTGCCTCTTAAACCGTCAAGACGAAGTGGTTTTTGCATCGCCCTGTCGTGGCGACCGACCCACGCCACGACCTCCTTCCAACCCCTTTTATCGGCTCGTTTATCGTGATACATCTTTCGCCCGAGATTCAAGATAAGCGGTACCGGCAATTTTTGGCTCCGGCCAATAACATTCGATCGTGTTCCTCCCAACAAAAGAAAAAAAGAAGAGGAAAGCTCTTTGGACTGATACGATAAACAGGCTGGTTATAAAATCATGTTCTTCAAAGAATTACTATTTGACCTTACAGGATGCTATTGGTTGGCTGAGATGTTGACGTTTATATCAATCGATTTTATTTATTGGCAATTGTCGGATTGGAAATTTTTGCGCATCGGTGGAAGATTTGAAGATGCGAGGATGAAACGAAATGGTTGAAGCTCGGATGTCAGACCTGAAATATTTTAACATTTGAATTTTAATAACTGGAAGTTGTTTTATAATTGACACGTTTCAGATCTGACATTCTACGTTTTAAACGTTCTGTGCACCTTTGCGCTTTTCAATTTCTTGCAAATGCGTGAGGAATTAATTTATTTATTATATATATATATATACATTAATATCTGGTGACATAAATCTAAGATAGATAAATAAGACGAAAAGTAAATGTAAGGAATGTAGAATGTTGAAAAAGGTAGCAAACATTGTATTTTAGTAACAGACTTGAATATTAATTTAATGTGACTAATCCTCGACTTTGTCGAAATGATTTATTCTCTTCTTGGCAGGAAGAAAGCTGGATCAATCGAATGTATGTATATTATTTCTTATTTCGTGTAGTTTTGTCTGAATAGATAACTTCCATTTAAAATTCCGTTTTGTCTATATCTTTTTTTTTATACGTGGGGAAATCCTCATGAGCACCGCTCCGCCCCCTCCCCGACGCTCAGCTGGAATGCCCGGGGCCCATTTTCGAATTACTGCCAGGACACTCCTGCGTCTTCTCCTGTCTGAGGGAGTCTTGCTTGATTAGTTCGGGCATTGGGAGGGACCACCCCTCTCAACGCTATCCCTTGGGCCGTCGTGTAAGTCCGAGGAGGTCCAGATCCTCCTCGGAGTGTCAACCTCTATGACCCACCTAGGACGGCGAAGGGCCGTCCTTCGGCGCGCAATCCTGTTAGGGTGGGATGTTCTCACCCTCTTCCGCTCTGTTCGTTCCTTTACGAGCATTACGGCTTCGCAATATGAGCGTACTGCGAGGAGCTCTCGTCGCCCCCTCAGCATCGCTTTCACGATTGACGAGGGGTCTAGTCCTCCTCCGATCGTTGGCCGTAGAATACGACGTGGGACCTTCCACGTGGGACAAAATTCTAACACGTGCTGGGCCGTGTCCTCGCGCGTCATCCGGAAGGACAGCGGAAGCTCTCCGCAGTCTCCCAGTCTGGCAGGACCGACCTAACGGCTCGGTGGCCCCGGATCTGGTCTGTTCGACGAGCTGTTTGGCTGTCATCGTCACTTTGAACATCCATTGACCTCGGGAAACCATGGCGTCAAACGCGACACGTCGCGTACCCGGTTCACCGCATCCATCGTCCAGCGACCCCGCCGGAAGCCGTTCTGGCTTTGATTGGCAATGATTCTTTCGAAGAGCTTGCCCACTTCATCCAGTAGGCACACCGGACCATACGCCGAGTCCGTCGGTCGTCCCTCCTTCCGAAGCAGGAGCAGCCTCGCCGTGCGCCATATCCGAGGGTAGACTCCCTCCCTCAGACACCGTGTAAACAGGTGACGTAGTCTGGGGGCCAGGACCGCCATCGTCTCCGTCCGGGCCCGGAACCGCGTTGCCATCCTCCTCGCCGCATCCAGCATCTCCTCCTCCGCAACCCCTAGTTCCTCCTTCCACTCCGTTGTCCAAATCGAGGTAGTACGGGCTGCCCTCCTGTGGTGGGAACAGCGTGCGAATGACCTCCTCCAGCAATGCCAGGTCCATGTCCGCCGTCAGCGGCGGGGCCCTTGGACGCAGTTTCTTCATCGTCGTCCTGTACGGCCGCCCCCACGAGTCGTAAACGAGGTGTATCCAGGATTGGGCTTTAGCGCTCTTGATCCTCCTCTGTAAGATGCGTCGCGTCTCTCTATATGTCGTGGCGGTCTCGTAACAGAAGGAGGTCTTTTCCTCCGTATGAGACCACCGATATGACCAGGCTCTATGGAACCGCCTGCGGGCCCCAATGCACCTCGCCCGTAGCTCTGCGATCTCCGGGGTCCGTTCTGTCTAGCTCCAGGCACGGAGCGCGGCATTGACGCATCACATGCCGCGGCGAAGCTTCTCCGCCCCCTCGCCCACGCTTGTCTCCTCTGTACGGGCGTCCCAATTCCAGGCCGCGACAATGGCTGCTGCCTGGAGCTATCTCTATCCTTGAGGCACCATCTTGGTGGCGGGCGGGAGCGTTCCATTCCTCTGTTGCCGCGGGCCTTCCTCGCGGGTATTGTCTCCGGCCCGACCTCCAGGAATATATACAGGTAGTCTGAACCCCCTCAGCTACTCTCCAGCCTGAGACCCGTCGGAAGGAGTTACCCCATGTAATATCGACGACGGAACATCCTCTCCACGACACGCACGTGCTGGTCGAGCCTCCGTTGAGTAAGAGGTGCCCGAGGCCCTCGACATCTACATCTACGGTCGTTTCAATTTTACATCATCGTTGTGACACTCACTCAAGATAAGATAAAGGTAGGGTTAGGTATTGAGTATATTATCAGGCTGTTATAGTACATATAGGTTTCCTTATACATATAGGCTTTTCTAAAGTTCATACTGGAAATTATGAATTAGTGAGTTATAAAAATATTGGAAACTATCTATTAGGTTGTCCGGAAAGTGTCTTTCTTTCGCAAACGTGTTTTTTATAACAGTGCACCTTCGTACAAACGTGAAACCAACTCTGTGCAATGCCGCGGTGTTTACCTCAATAGAACAAAATGGATCGCACGTAATTCGGCAAGGTAAGACGAAAGAAACTTTTCGGACAACCTAATAATATTAAATATCGTATCGTAGATGATATTCGATGCCTTAGTACTATACAATCGAAGATATTATTGACATATCTTGTTTATTATTGTGCATTTATATACTTTACATACGTAAATGTTGCTTTTCTTTTTATTTTCTTTTTTCTACCTAGGGAAATCCTCGTGGACACCCCGAGCCTCCTCCACGCTCAAAGTCCGTCAACTTGATCTTGATCTTGATCTAACGCGATCTTAAAGTGCTACATATCAATGTAGATAAACCAACTGCTTATAATCGCTGCTATTGAAAAAATGAAAAAGAGAGTGGATCATTAGCACAGTTTATAAATAGCCGAAATTTCCTACATGTTTTTGTAATATTATAAAACGATGCGATTTTATATGATCATAATTTTACGTTGGCGGTTGCGAATGTATTCATTCGTAAATGCGTTTGTTACAAAGGAACTATTGTAGTACTTGAATCCATCGTAGAACAAATACAGAATTGGATTTATGGCCAGGTTGTATAATGGATGTTAGAAAGGGTGGTATAAAATTTATTTGGGCTTCGATTAAACGGTTTTAGCGTACGCCTGGGCAAAATACGCGTTTATCGGGCAAATGTTTAAACCTCGTTGGATGTAAAATATTTTAGTAATAATTGCTGAAAAGTTAATTTGTCACAAATTATTAAAATCTATAGTACATGAAGCTTTTATTTCCCGTGTCTGATATCATACATAAGTATACGGTGGTACAGTACAATGGGAATATATGTGAAGCATTTGAATAAATTTGTGGAAACTAGGAAATGATCTTTAGAAGAATCACCTTAATTTATAAATAAATAATTATATCTATATTTATACAGTTATAATTTTGAGAAGAATAATTCGCCGAACCAAAATTAACGCAAATAATCTAATCAAATTTCTGAACCGTATATCAAGACAGTAGCATATTGCAGTTAAATACATGATTCATGGTGTTAAGATTGACAGTGTGAATTGAGAACATAATTTTCATTTTTATGATGTACATATTACTATGCATATCCCTAGAAATGGAAATCCGTAAATAAATAACTCGTATCGTCTTATTATCCTACTATAATAATAATAATAATAATAATAATAATAATAATAATTAATAATAATAATAATAATAATAATAATAATTAATAATAATAATAATAATAGTAAAGAATAAAATTATTCCTAGACGGTATTTGAAATTGTTTTTTAATTATTCCTAGTAAAACTATATTTTTTTCATGATTTCGTAAATCACGCGTTACGTACTAAAATTATAGACTAATTTTACTAGAAACAAATACTCGAAGAAACGTGTAAGAATACAATGCTGCGAGCACGAATCATTGAGTTTGAAAGGTTTCGTTAAATTGCGTTTTGTGAAAAAAAGCGACTGTCCGAATACTCACGAGCGATGGTGGGTGTACGCATATACTTTCGAAGAAAAGAAGACCGCTATCCGGAGTCAGTACTTAATTATTCTTGCAAGTGGCGTAGCATCTTAATTACCACGCGCTTTCAGCCCTTTTAAGGGATACCCTTGGTAGAAGTGCCGTGCCCGGCTAATTGCATTGCCAAAGAGCACTAAAGGGGGTGTGACAGCGTTGCTTTAATTGAAACTGCACCCTGGAACTATGTGGTCTTTGTCGAATAAGGTACTTACCGCCGACTAAACATACATTGTGGTCGTGATCGATATGACGAGAAAGATAGGATTTCTCTCATTGAGAGGCGAATAAAGGGAGAAAGAATATAGGAATGAACGGATAGAGCGCGTTCCATGGATACGAATGAAAAGAGAAAAGCAATCGGATGGAACGAAGTTGGAAGACACAAGCAAAGGAAACCGGAGCACCGCGCTGTGGCAATCTGTCTTCATTCTTGCGACAGAAAAAGGAATTAAAGGTAAAAAAGGGAATATCGAGCACCATTCAAGCGAGAGGCATTCGCAGTAGAAAGAGAGGAGCCTGTCTTTTCGTGTCGTTTCCGGTTCCTTCCCCTATCTCTGCTTCCGTTTTGTTCGCGCCCACCAACTTTCCCCCGCACTTTTCCAAGCCATTTCGATGCTTTTACTTGTGAAAACTTAATTCTCTCCGCCAGGGTTTTGCGATTCCCTTCTTCTTTGTAAACAGTCCGGCTGTTTCTGCAAGGAATAAGCATCTTCCGGAAGAATCACTCGAGAACTCTGCCCCATCCTTACAACAGCAGTTTTACTTAATCGTTCGTTTCACACGCGTAGATAAATTGGCTCCTTTCGTTGCCATCCAAAGTCTATTCAGTAATACAATAAAGATAATATGAATTATCACTCGTAATTTACGGGATAGCGTAGAAATTTTAGTGCCAGGGATTTTTAAGAATCCGCTTCGTTCATTTATTTCCGAGAAATGCCGATCGCCTTTCGTTTCATCGGTCATATCAGTTTAGTTATACTAAACACTCAAAAGCTTGCGAAATATTCGCGTTTTTTTTTTTTTAATAACATTCTATAATACAGGATTTAGTTTTCCAATTCAGCAGGTAATCTATACATTAGTTTCTCTCAATTAATTTAATTATTTATTGTCGAGTACCCCTAATGGGGCAATGGATACGAAAAAGAAAAGAACAAAGTCAAATTGCAGACCCAATTCAGCTTCTGAATCTAACGATAGCTGCAATAATGTCAAAATAGACATTTTTGATACGTCCAGTAGCGTAGACAATTTTATCTGCTCTGCTACATCTGCAAGTGCTTTTATTGATGATACAATTTTAATCTGTTCATCGATTCATCCCTGCTCATCGACGTTTATCGTTCGCGAAACTAATAAAATCGCATGAAATCGCCCAAGGATCTCGAATGAAACCATGGAAACCAGTTATTTTGCCCGAAATAAAGGCATTTATAGCAGTTTTATTGGAATCGGAGATAACGAGGCGACCAACAATATTTTCTTATCGGGGCAAAAATTCAAGGAGCGTACCCTGGTTTTCGAAAATGTTCTCGCGAAATACACCTTATCTATCAATGTTTTCACTTAGTCGATAATAAAGAAAGGTGTTTCCCACCAAGCCATAAAAAGTAATATTTATGCCGATAGTTGAACACGCGAATAGAGTATTCAAATTAATTTCGACGCGCGCTTCAAATGGCAACTGTAACCATTGTAACTAAAAAACGAAGTGGAAACGAAAGAAGTAGAGGGGGAGTTGACGAATCGGATAAAACGTTATGCGTGTATCTTAACGAACGCCACATGGTAAAATATTGGAAAAAAGTTGCGTTTCGCATCATTGCCCGCATGGTATTAAATTCTACCTATTTAATTCTACGTCTATTTCATAATGAAGTTACTAAAAAGAAGCCAATGACTCGATCGAGATTTACATCAAGTATTATATCCGAAATAGAGCGTGAATGGATGCAAGTCGAAAAACAGCATATGGTAAGCGACGATGACGGAATATTTGGCTTGATGACTAGCAGGCAGAAATTTAAGACGGTGCGTACTTTGCAGCACTGAAATTACTTCAGCTTCGTCCATTATGTCTTCATAAAAATGTCTGTTCTGAAAATAATGAATGTCACGATCCTGTAAAACCATGACTATAATTCTGATGTCCTTGTTTCTTTACACTTTTGTGTTTTCATTCAATATATATTGTTCGCTTTTTCCAGTTTTAGTTTTATATTTATCATAAATGAAATATTATACTATGACTCTTTTCAATTCTCAAAAACGTTGGCAACATATTTTGTACTATGCAGATACTAAAAATAAATTCAATGAAAAGAAGTAATTACGAGAGGAAACTCTGATGTGACTCGCGACGAGCTACATTCGGAACCGAGGGCGTTACGAATCGCACGACGATCCTGACCAAACATCGTGACACAGCGTGATGTTAAAACGGTTAAAGCTCATAGGAAGAAAACATAATGAGCGCGTTTATATTAATTTTCCGACTTTGATGGAGCTTCGGGATTAAATAAAAGTTCTGAAAATCTGAATTCATCAAAAGTTGGTATTACAGAAGATAATAGCTTTCTTTTGTAATTAGAATAGCTTTTTATATATAGTATATTTTTATGAAACATTATTTTACCTTGCCTTTATATTTTGCTTAAACACGAATCGATATATTACTTTTGATGAGTACTCTTTAATAACTTCTGAATATCAAGAAACCTAACCCTAATCTAACCTCAACCTAACCCCAAGTCTAGTAAGAAAATAGTAATAAAAATGGTAGATTTGTTTTTGTATGGCTATCTATTATAACATTTAATGTATACGTAACATTAAAGTAATTAGTGTAACTGCTGTCTATTACAAGATACTCTATTTTTTATTTGCTCGTGTGCTTCGCGTCTACTTTTCGCCATGATCTCTAAATCACTCTATTTACGCGCTCTACTGGTTCTATTTCCTCTACCTAGGCTCCCATGGTCGCCTAGTAGCCTGCCTGCCACATTGGTGGCCTAACAAAAATAATGATATAAAAGTAATAAAATATAAACAATAGTCTATTAATAGGGAAACCTACAGTATGTTAAATTGTTTACACCTTCTTTACTGAAACTGTGTACTGTGTACGTTTATGTGAAATGTAAATGTAAGAAAATATGCAGAATGTGTATGATGTGCAGGAACGTACAAAATATCCGAGATTGGATTGTAATATTTTTGAGAATGTAACAGGTCGTATAGTTTGTATACCATTTAAAAACCTTCCAGTCCGAATCATGATATAAATATATTCATTCTGCTTCTTAATTGTTCTACCTCCGCCTTTGTAAGCTGGGAAAACTGAGTTTCAGGTTTAGGAAGATTGATATTATTAAATGAAGTTAGGACTTGAAAGAATTGAATATTTGCTGCTCTCCAACAATACAATTTCCATCATATTAATTCATCGTATAATGAATTTATATTCTTTATTCCGATGAGACATACATGCATTGATTAATTATAGTTCCTTAAATGGAGTTAGGACGGTTAAGAAGCAGGGCGACGATAGGTAGAACATCAGCTTAAAAAGTATGCATTCACATTCAATAACACTATAAATAGAAGCATAATTCTTCGATTATCTAATCATTTCGAATCCTAAAGCAAAGGTAAGTAGTATAAGAAGCAATAATGAGGTTCCGGGGCACTTTTGTTAAGCATGGGGTTTTAGTCGGTAAATCCGATTGTTTACAGTTTCTGTGAACTGTGTACGTTTATGTGAAATGTAAATGTAAGAAAATATGCAGAATGTGTACGATGTGCAGGAACGTACAAAATATCCGAAATTGGGTTGTAATATTTTTAAGAATGTAACAGGTCGTATACTTTGTCTACCATTTAAAAACCTTCCAGTCCGAATCATGATATAAATAATACTATAAATGGAAGCATAGTTCTTCGATTATCTAATCATTTCGAATCCTAAAACAAAGGTAAGTAGTATAAGAAGCAATAATGAGGTTCTGGGGCACTTTTGTTAAGCATGGGGTTTTAGTCGAGTTGTATATAAGGTATATAAGAAGCAATAAAACATGGGAAATAATATTATAATTAGACTGTTATGTGAAATTATAACTTTGTGGACATAAGCAAAAAAGTAGAATTTACCTGCTTTTCAATTATAACGAGTACTCTACTTCAGATATTTTATACATTTTTGCGCGTTACATGCATTTTTTTCATTTTTGTGTTTTTAAATTTTCCATAAAGCCGCAAGAATCTGCAGTCTAATTGCAATGTTAAAAGAAATTCCATTCAGATTTCATTTGTTCAACGCTGTACATAAAAATACGAATTTACATGAATATTCAATAATAATTTGTAATATTTTGAGCGTATTACAACATAAAGACACACGCGGTGTAAATTCAAGAGAATTGCTGTATCCATCAAAGTTAAATCCTTCGCTTTCCTTTCGAGACCACGATTATCCGTCGTTCCTGCTCAGCGTCTGCATGTTTCTCGAAACGAATTCGTGGATGCACCGCAAATCTACAAGTTCTCGGAGCTAACATACGCTTGGTAGACGCGTTGGTCCCTGATAATCCGCGAATCGACAGCTGAGCAAGGTAGCGTACACGCGAACACAGATTGCGGATTAGAATAGCGATAGCATCAACTGAATAACCGATGGCGCGTTAATATTAAATTGTTTTCCACGTCGAACATAAACTTGCAACGAACAGCAGAAATTTCTCTGTTGGCCAACTTGTCGTACTCTGTCTTTTGACACTGCCTCGCCTTGCAAATTTATCACGCTGCACGATTTTTCTTCCGTAACCTACCATCAATTTGTTTTTCAAGCATTCACGAACTTCTTCGAGGCAACTTGTTTCCAACAAGTGTTTTTAAGCGAAGTAAAGTTCCAGTTGAAGATAAAAGTAGCTCCAGATGAAAATCTCCGAGAGATTGCGATAGTTTCGAAGTAGGTTCGTCTGCAATCATTTTTGCAATTAAAATCTTTTTATCGAAGGATGAAACGATTGGATATCGGTCGATGAAACTTATACAAATACAAACGAAGTAAATGGAGATACAGATTAAGCCAATAAGAATTATTCTACGCTAAAATAATTTCTTACCTATATGTTGTATCGAAAAACGTTTCAATGACTTAGTCGAATCGACGCAGACTGATTTCTTTTATGTCTTGCATTTTCTGAAACATTAAAGTGATCCTTAAAGTGACGACCTTTGACCTCAGAATCGAACAATATGTTGTACCAGCTGCGGTACAACTGTGGAAAATACGCGACAGCGTATTTTGAGATTCAAGATTAACTGGAGATCAACTTATTGCAAATCGGTGGACTCGTCCTTGTATCGGCTATAATGAAACATTAAAAGAAAATACATTGACTCAGAGATAAAACAAATAAGAATTGTATCCATCCGATGAGTTCCTCCAACTTGTTGTAATAAACTTGTTGTATATTAGCAACGTCATTAGTCTTTAATATAATAACAAACCAATGAGAAAATATCGTGAGTTTTATGTCCAGCAGAAGAAAGCTTTAAAGACCGAGAAGAATGATTTAAACAATTCTATGGTATTTGAATTAATGAAAAGGTATTACATAAAGACTATAAATAAAATAGACAGCAAAATAACTTTTAGAAATAAAATAACATAACGCTATATATTACAGTAGCAACACACACATATATATATTTTATTGATACAATATAATTTTATGTATTGCTGTCAAGGTATACGATTACCATCCTAGTAATAACGAGTGTTTTAGTCAAATGTATATTATTTAAAGAGTGTTTATAACCAAATTACTTTGTTCTACCAAAATAGTCATACTTTACGTATATTGATTTCTTTGAGCAATATTAAAACCAAGTCTTGCAGAACTAAAAGTTTGTGGATATGTTGTACTTACAGTAAAATATATAAAGACCATAGGCAAAACTATGATGAGCAATGTTAACCTCACTTTTACTTGGCCGCAATATTACATATATATTCTTGCATCCTGATGAAATTCACTATTTATTTGATTATTTAGAAAATTTCAAAAATGTATGATCTGCTTTTAAGAAACATATATTAATGAACAAATTGTTCACGATGGAGAAACTAACAAAAATACACAATATTCTTCATGTACGCCCTTTGTATGTAATATTACATGTTTAGCATATACGTTATGTAACTACATAATATAATACTACATAAATGACATTACTATATCGTATACCTAACATGTGTATGATATTCATATCATATTGTTCCGTTTTAGTAGTTTAATAGTTTAGTTTTGAAATGAAGTGACATAAGAGAGAATGGATAAAACCGTGACTCGAATTCTACTGAATGAATCTTTTATAAACGCTGAGGCGAAGAAAACGTAGCTGTCACTGTACATATCGCAAAATTCATTGTTATACATACACAATACATACACATAACACATTAAATACATACACAAAACTAAATAATTTCACGACTTTATAAAATTATTTTTTAACTGGCAAATACGAATGATTTCTTTAATGCAAAAGTGGTGCTTTTATTTTTCGCCTATTTCTTCTAGCAGCACGTCTCAAAAGCGTAAGCGTCATTCCGTTTTGTGCAGAAGTAGTGTAAGTATATAGCTTTGTTCATTTCTCAGTGGATAGGAGTATAAGTGAGAATTGTCCACTCGATGCTTGCAGTTTTACTTAATTCCTTATCATCCAGTAATCAACTTTTTTGACCTACACACTTTCACATTGAATATCTCGAATACCGAAGCTAATTCTAATTTATTACAATTTATTTTATAAAGTACGAAATATATTATTACATTTTCCCAGATGTAGCTTGGTGGTTTTAAAATGTTACTTGGCCGTGATATTAAATATATATTCATTATTTGTTTGATTACTTACAAAATTTCAAAAACGTATGATCTGCTTTTAAGAAACATATATTAATGAACCTAACAAATTGTTCAAGATCGAGATAGATCTTGATTGATAGATCAATTTTGATAGATTTGTTTCTACTTACAAGATTTTATGATATTTTGCGAGTTAATAAGAAAACACTTGTAGGTCATTGTAATAAATACTTACGTAAGCAAATTGAAGTTCAAGAAGAAAGGAAATATTGCAATATTTTTGACGTATCGAAAGCCATCATACGGACATGTAACTCGAAGAAAATTACATGTAGGATTTATAAAGAATATATAGAAATCTATGTTTATACGTTATCAATATCCATCACGTACTTCTGAAATCTTTAAAGCAGAAATTTCTATAATTTATTAAATTATGTAATAATAATAACAATTTATGATATTTCGTGGAAATTAAATCAAATATTTTCAATGTTGTATCTATGCATTGGTAAGAAAGACGAAAGAATTTTTAAGGAGTTTCTACGCGTGGAAAGACTTTCGATCAAATGATAATGGTCGTTCGTTTAAACACCTTTAAGGACATGATTACACGAAAAGCAGCTTGCGGGGAAGTATCAGCGCTGATGGTTATTCATGTGTCATGGGCAGAACCCTTAGAAATGTCTATTGGACGAGCGTGGCAAAGGATCGATGACCGGATCTCGGTAACCTCTTTGGTGAAAGCATTCGACTGGTCTGATAATCGAAGGGCGCCGTCGGTGACCTATAGCACTTAAATCAGACGTACTCTCTCAGAAGGAACGTGTAAACTCAAAAAGGCGAAGTCAGCAAATTCGGTGTTTTACAGGTTTCGTATTGATTTCTTTTATTTAATCGAAAATTGCGTATAAATAAGAAAATGGTTAATTTATTACACGAAATATACGTTTATTTTCTGAAAATACACCGCTATAATCTGCTATAAATACAAAATTGCTGGTCCTTGGTTATGGACTTTTGAATTGTTTACAATTTAAAAATTTTAACATAATTTAACATAATCGACAATTTTAAATACAATGCTTATTAATTAATTAACATTGACATTAAGTTTTATACTACGCTCCTCGAAACATATATAGTACCTACTTGAAATTATAAGCTAAGACACGTAATTTATGGAAATGGTTAATTTCTAATACAAGCGATTAACAGGCGTTGACTTTATTTTCAGATTACGATATAATCCCATTTGTTCCTATCCTAAATGTCTGAATGTAATTCATGGGAAACGGCGCGAATTATAAATTACATATATAAACTAAAAGTTGTACAAATGTACAGACTACACGTAATATGTAAATATATAATATGTAATGAGTATCTTACGTTTTACATTTTACAATGTTTCACGATATTTTGCAACGTACATTGTATTATACATACATAATATCTATAAATACGTAAAATATCTAAACAAAAATTGATTTTAGTAAATAAAATCAATCTTCGTTTACCTATTCGTAAAAGTATGCAATTTCTCTAAACAAATTTTTTTCTCTTTTGTTATTTTTTTATTTAATTACATCGGAATAAAGATACACAATCGCAACAATCGTAATAAGATAAACATTTAGCTAACAGCCCAAGTATTGCCGTATTAAATATACGACGTTTGATTAATTTCTACTAAATACTTTAAATAATACGCTAACATAAGTTATATTTTAAAGCAATATCCTCAAATATTGCGTGCGTACACGTCGGAGATGAAAGGACACCGGTCTTTCCCTGTGCAATTCTTTGGCAAAACCCCAATATTTCAATCTTTATAAGTTGGCCCGATTATAATTGTCCGAGATTTGCGATAACGAGCTCGGGCTCGAGGCGACAGGTAGTCGCCGAACGCAGCTGCGGTTACGGGATGAACGTTTTTACCTGATAGAGGTATACAGTAATTGTGTATAGCTCTCCTTAAAAAGAACAGTTGTAGCGACACTCGACAGTAAACATACCAATGGGGCCACATACAGACCCTATTCCTCGAGCAAGATGATTACCAGACGTCGATGCATCTCCACAGTACATGTTCGGATAGTCCGAGGACCCCCCTGCCCATGAATCTTAATATTTAGTTAACTAAGATCCTTCAAACGAACAAATAGTCTTTCACTTTGCAGTCCCTAGATCTATCACCTGCTGCGAGAAGATGCGGGAAATCTGCTTTTGTCACGAACGACGCTTCTCGCTAGCTACTCTCTCAAGGGCGACCAGCATCCTTTTCCAACCACCAACGTAGAAATTAACCAATTAACAGCAACGTCCGTTTCCCTCACCTTCCGAACGAAGGTTTTCCTCTACAGCCTCATCGTCACGGACTGTCATTCTTTTTCTCATCTTCAGATCTCATTAGCCAGTTACCTAACGTCTTTACGATCGGTGAATACTCTACGTTTCGAAAAATTAAGGCGAATCCGATCTAGACTCGGGAGCAAAGTACATTCTGTCGATCGCGTACTCGTTATCGAACCTAGGACCATTGTCATTAATGACTAATCATCGCGGTTACGTGTCAATTGCCATTCTGAAGGAGAAGTTCGACTGTCCGCTACCTAACCTCAATCTACGTCACCGGAATGCGGTTCAAAACTATGCGAAAATAAGTAAGAATTCATCGAAAGACCTGCACTATGTGGTCGACGCGATCAAGCAGTACCTACGCGCGTTGAGGAACTTAGGAGCGCCAACGCGTCAGACACCGTTCTTATGGACATCATCCTTTCCAAGCTAAGCACAGACGTCATTCGACATTGAAAACTCTTGGCGTCTTCCGAAATTCCGTCGACGATTCCATCCTCTACTCAATTAAGACTACACCCACCACCTCCCTCTATTCACGAAACGAGCGATCAGCTTCGAAGTGGCCAAAATTACGACTCGCTGGGGTTGTTCGCCCCGCTGATCGGACAAAGAAGCCGCTACAACGANGTTTGGTAATGGAAGATCGATTGGGACGGATGAACCCCCCAGTAGACGTACGTTCAGAGTGAAAAGATATTATCCCCAGGTGCCACTACGGAACAAGACCAGGTTCCAAGGCAGGACAACAATCGAGTCCGCAACAGAGATCGAATTACACGGCTTCGGTGGCGCCAGCGAGATGTAGTATGGAGTCTATGTTTATCTCCGCGCCGTCAACTTTGACGGACACGTCTGAACGCAACTGACCACAGGAAAATCAGATGTAACGCTGCTCAAATAACACGTCATTCCATGGCTGGACCTGCGCGGTGCATTGCGCTTCTCGCGTCCTTGATCGCTACAATACATCAAGCTTTACCAGACGAGATTACTCTGCCCTTTTATTGTACTGATGCCACTATCGTCCTCCATTGAATTAACGTATCACCCCATACGCTGAAAACCTACGTCGCTGACCGTGTGGCCGAAATCCAAACAAAGACTCGCACCACCGATCAGCGTCGCGTTCCTACAGTCGATAATCCTGCCGATCTTATCTCCCGAAGTCGATCTTCGGAAGAATTTCTATGCCTGACCATTTGGCCCCATGGACCAGAATGGTTACACCAACCTGAAGGATGCTCCCCAACACGAAGCCTAACACCATTGGTAGAAATACCGGAACGGAGAGAGGCGATTTGTCTACCCACGACACCCGCCGATCACAGTTTGCTAGAGAGATGCTTCCCCTGGCCCAAACCGACGAGGATCACCACTCGCTGCCTTCGGTGGGGACGAAAACAGAACCGAGCGGCACCTCTAACCACGAATGATTTAATCACTGCGCGCAACAAGCTTATGAAACTACTCCAATTCAGTCATTTCTCCGAAGAAATGGGCGCTCCCCGAAGAGATTGAAACGCGGCGGTAAAGGGGAGGCCTCAGCGACTCAATCTATTCCTCGATAAGAAAGAGATATTGCTAGCGCGGTGTCGACCTAGTCAGTCGCCGATGCCCTTCCCTCAAAAACGTCCGATCATCCTGCCGAAATCATCCGTCACAGCTGCTACTACGAATCTGAGGCATAACGAACAAAGTTATCTCCAAGCTCATCCTGGAGCCGTCTACGGGCGAGAAGACAATGACGACAACAACCGACGACTTGAATAAATTCCGAATCACCGAAAATATATTAATATCCGACCCATTCCACAAAGAGCTACTCTAATGACTGCTCAGATCAACGTTTCAACACTTGAGGTTATCTCTGCCATCAGGGAGATCTGCCCTCTGTAAAGAACGTCGCTGAGTGACCGAACGGAGAGAGATCTACCTTACTGACTTTTCCAACGCGTTTCCTTTTTTTTCTATTATTTTTCAGTTACTATTACCTGCAATTGTTCCCAATTAATCGCGCCACTTTTTCTGCTTTTATAAAGTTCAGTATATGATAAAATACATCAATCTAGCGGTGTTAAAATTAATTAAAAAGTTACACTATCAGTTATGGCTAAGTAAAGTTATAATCGAAGGATACCACATTGTAAAAAATATTTTTAATTTCACGTTCAAGTCGCGTTGTTTACTTTTAGCGATCTTTAATGTTTGTAATTTTACCTATATTTTTTATGCTTTTAATATATACTTTTAATTTGATATTTTGTCTACCTGAAGTTAGTTGAGTGTGTGTGTGTGTGCATAGCGTGCAGCAACGCCAACAGGTACTGGAACTAGTTGGGTCTTCTATCCAATTCCTTCTGGAACGCTGGACTCACCTGGATCAGGTTGGCTCGGTAGTTTGATGCCTCGATGCAAGACGCTCGTTGAAGTTTAAATAGTTGCAGTTCGAACGCCGGGATAGACCTTGATGACTCGGTCCAAGATCCATTACATTGAAGATGACGATAATGCCTTCTCGAACGTTACGGCTACCTTGCTCCATCTTTTGTTGCGGCTAGTCAACCTTTTCAGATACTCCCGAAGCCAGCGGCTCCAGAAGTGCTCCGGTAAGGATTGCAGGCTGAGCTTGGGATCAACTTTGTTCGTTATGCCCCAGATTCGTAGTAGCAACCGTGACGGATGATTTCGACAGGACGATGTTTCCGAGGGAAGGGGATCAGCGACTGAGAAAGTCGACACCAGACTCGCAATATCCCTTCCTTATCGAGGAATTAATTGAATCGCTGCAGCCTCCCCTTTACCGGCACGTCTCAATCCCTTCGGAGAGCGCGGATTTCTTCGGTAAGATGATGAAATTGAAGTAGTTTCATAAGCTTGTTGCGCGCAGTGATTAAATCATTCGTGGCTAGAGGTGCCGCTCGGTTCTGTTTTCGTCCCCATCGAAGGCAGCGAGTGGTGATCCTCGTCGGTTTGGGCCAGGGGAAGCATCTCTCTAGCAAACTGTGATCGGCGGGTGTCGTGGGTAGACAAATCGCCTCTCTCCGCTCCGATATTTCTACCAATAGTGTTAGACTTCGCGTTGGGGAGCATCCTTCAGGTTGGTGTAACCATTCTGGTCCATGGTGCCAAATGGTCAGGCATAGAAATTCTTCCGAAGATCGACTTTGGGAGATAAGATCCGCAGGATTATCGACTGTGGGAACGCGATGCTGATCGATGCTGCGAGTCTTTGTTTGGATTTCGGCCACGCGGTCAGCGACGTAGGTTCTCAGCGTTGGGGTGATATGATAATTCAATGGAGGACGATAATGGCATCAGTACAATAAAAGGGCCGAGTAATCTCGTCTGGTAAAGCTTGATGTATTGTAGCGATCAAGGACGCGAGAAGCGCAGTGCACCGCCCAGCTGCAGTCATGGTATGACCTGTCATTTGAGCCGTGCTACCTCTAATTTCACTCTGGTAGTTATGTTCAGACGTGTCCGTCAAAGTTGACGGCGCGNGAGATAAACATAGACTCCATACTACATCTCGCTGGCGCCACCGAAGCCGTGTAATTCGATCTCTGTTGCGGACTCGATTGTTGTCCTGCCTTGGAACCTGGTCTTGTTCCGTAGTGGCACCTGGGGATAATATCTTTTCACTCTGAACGTACGTCTACTGGGGGGTTCATCCGTCCCAATCGATCTTCCATTACCAAACCCGTTGTAGCGGCTTCTTTGTCCGATCAGCGGGGCGAACAACCCCAGCGAGTCGTAATTTTGGCCACTTCGAAGCTGATCGCTCGTTTCGTGAATAGAGGGAGGTGGTGGGTGTAGTCTTAATTGAGTAGAGGATGGAATCGTCGACGGAGTTTCGGAAGACGCCAAGAGTTTTCAATGTTGAATGATGTCTGTGCTTAGCTTGGAAAGGATGATGTCCATAAGAACGGTGTCTGACGCGTTGGCGCTCCCAAGTTCCTCAACGCGCGTAGTTATCGCTTCATCGCGTCGACCACATACTGCAGGGCTTTCGATAATTTGGTTGGTCAGTTTCGGATAGTTTTGTATCGCGTTCCAGTGACGTAGATTGAGTTTAGGTTGTGGACAATCGAACTTCTCCTTCGGAATAGCGACTGCATCGATGTAATTAGCGTCAGTAGTGTTGAACGATTGAATGCAGTACGCGGTTCTTCCCATCGCAGTGCGCTGAAGATACTGCAGCTTTCGTACGGATGTCAATTAGTCCCATTGCGTTCCACTGTTACAGAGAAGATGTCGTAGAAGATATTCCAATCTTCAATTGGCTACCGTCGAATGTAGTTTCGTCACTTTTATTGCCATCGGCCCAGAGATTGCGGATGATCTGCCATTTATGGATGTGGACGGGGGCGATGGTCGCTCACTTTCGAAGAGATTCGTTAATCGTGCGATCAGGGCGTGATATTCGTGTTCATCGTCGCCGAACTCCTCTAACTCATCCTGGATGACCTTGCACGAGCTTCGCATGTCGTCGATAGATGTGTAATTTCACTTTAAAAGAACCTCTTCACTTCATGTAGACCGAACATCACTGACTTAACGATTTACACGCAACTGTTTATTTTCTGTTTTCACCATGTTTTTCTTTTTCACTGTTTTCACCACCTTTTAAAGACTAGAAGCTTCTGAGACGATGCTTCGGCTGCGCGTATGTTCCTTCGGAGAGTGAAAGTGTGCTCTGACCGAAGACTTGATGACTAGTAAAGTTCGATGACGGTGATGTCGAGAAGGAAAACTAGTGATCGGTGTGTCTAAAGCTCGAGACGAGCGGATTGGTCGATGGCAATTTTCATGAAGAAAGTGAGGGCAACGGCCATCCCTGACAATTGGTTGAAGAAATGCGCGGCGGCCTTCGCGTGTCGTACATGACAAAACCAGCTTATCTCGTATTATACCGTAAAGAGCAATAAACCTAAGGAGCGTCTCGATTTGAAGGATACAATAGACTTAATCGCGGTAAAGAGAATTTTAGACGCGGCAATAATACTTCCTTGGGATTATCCCGGGTCCGAGCAGATATATTTGAATAGGTATTGACCACCTTGGCCGATGGATGAATGAGAATGTACGTTTTAGAATATATGTTTTAAACACTGATAAATTGTCCAATATAACGATGAAATCATTTTTCTCGCGACAACTTCTACATTCTTCTCTTATTTAGATTATTTGCAAAATTAAAACCGCCAGATGGGTAACGTTTTAAGTTATAATATCGTATAATAAATCTTTCCTGATCTCTACTTTGTGGTAAAATAATTACGATTAATAAAAAATACTATTTTTAGTAATTACTTTTAATGTATAAAAATATAACTCTACCTGAAAATTTAAAGATCATAAAGTAAAACATCAATAATGATGTTTATTGCAATAAAGTAATGGATAATTCAAGTTCCATTTAAAAACATTGTAAAGAAATGTGTATGATCTTGATTTGATATCTTGATCAAACCATCGTAGGTAAAAATATATATTGTCCAACATAATATCATTACAGTATCACTATAATCGACACTTCAGTTACAGCATAAATGTTGCACAATAAATTTCATAAGCAATTACGTTGCCTTTTTAAATTCAATAATTCCATCAACTATTGCTTTCTAATTTATTTAATTCACTCCAACTAAAATGAAACTCGCCTTTTCTAGATGACACGTTTTCAATCCTGCAACACTCACCACGTTATAAGGATAAAGAAAATCAGAATTTCGCCCTTCAAAGGAATTAAACACACATTTTTCCGGCTCTTTGATCGAAACACTGAAAGAAAAGAATCTGACAGAAATGGTAAAAAACTTTTGGCGGAAATGATATAAAGCAGGGAGACTGCGCTTTCACGATGGCATTAAAAACTACCGGCACGTTGGTTACGTTTTGCTTTTATTAAAGCATCGTGTTCCGCCTTTTGAATAATGTATCGCATTGTAGCGTACGGTTACTGGATACCTGGATATATACTTTTAATGTCGTGTACCTTCAAATCCCCATTAGTCATCCCCTTTAGGATATTCTTGGCTTAGCTAATCAACGATTATATCGGCTCGTACCTCGTTATGCGAACTTTCAAGACGATATTGCTGTCGTACGTGTGATCCTCGATGATCGAACCAGCAAACGTGTTTTTTATACAATAACGAAGGAAGTCTCGTGGCTATGCAGAGTGTTCAGTAAAGAATGCTCTATGAACAAAGTGATAAACGATATTGGACATTGATCAATTACCATTTTTAATTCTGTTGCCATCCACGAATATTTTACGTTTCAATATAGCGTTAAGTTCGTCAAATTATTAATACCTACGGTTAATTTCCGGTGTTCTGAAAGTTATTATAATTACATTGCGAGTCTCCATACATTTCCAAAAAATGAAGTGCCATTATAATATTTAGCAGATGGAAAGAATTTTCTATTTAAATTCTATTTATTATATTATAAAAATGCGTAAACATCCGCAGATTAGATATGATATCATGAACCAGTAAGATTGATTGTCGTCTCGAAACCTGCGTGACTATTGACAGTTTCTAAATTTACTTCTATCAAAGCTGGATATCAATACCCAAGGAATGAGATGTCTGAACATATTGTTAAATTAATTACAGAAATATTTATTTAAAGAGTTTGCTGTTCTTTGGTACAGTAAAATTGCATATACCTACGTATTCTTGTACAATGTAAGGATTTACGAGGAAAGATCTTCAAGCCTGAAATTCAGAAAATTATGAAATTTTGAGGATATGTAAAGTATATATGACAGGTGTGTATAAGGCCATTTTCTTCGCTGCTCCAGGTCACTCGAGGGAGGTAAAATAGAATCGTAACTGAATATTATTCTCTGTCCATTGAAGTTTGTTAATTTGTGAAGATTGTTAATGATTTTTCTCTTGAATCGTGCACAACACAGCTTCGTAAATTGGTGTTATCGAGTTACGATGTCTCAGTCAATTTCCTTCTAATTTTCTAATTAATTACATCATACAGTTTCATATATATCGGCAAGCGTAAAAAATTGCGTTTAGTTTTAGATGAACTATTTATGCGAATATTAATTTACGAAACGACACACCTGAACACGAGAAATATGTAAATACATATGTCGCAGATGAAAGGACATCGGGGCCTTTCTTTTCGAATGTTTGGGAAGGTCCCCAATACTTTAGTCCTGCCTTTTATTATACCTGTACTTGCATAGTAAAACTGGAAGATAGCTGTTTATGAATTGAGCGAATCGTGTCTGTCCGAGATTTATGACAATGGGCTCGAAGCGACATAACGGTCACGGGAGGGACGTATAGAGCAATTAAACAGCTTTCCTTAAGAACAAAGACCCGAGGGATACAGAGAGGTGCGGAGAGGAGTATACCAGGGCAGCTCCACTTGGACTGCGATTCAATTCGACAAGTTCGACTAGTGCAGTGCGTAAGTACGTTGAGTCCCAAAGCGCAATCGTCATCCCGTTGACCGTGTATTCGTTATCGAACCTAACTTCATCGTCATCGACATCTTCACCATTCGATCGTCGCTAACACTTGTTAACCTTTGTAATACGTTCGCTTCGATATATACAAGAACGATGTGCAACTCACAGGAAGGTTACACGTCTCGACTTCCAAAATTGACCCGACATATATATATAGGGTGTTCGGTTTGTAACGAGTAGCTTACCTCGTACAAGTCATGGAAAAGAAGATTCGATAAAATAAAGCCACATGCGCGACATTCTGTAAGAAAAACCATAGATTAAACCATCGTTTATTAAGTCTGTAAGAGTATAAAATCGCCTCGTGGAATTGCTCCAATTCTTTGCCTCCATAAATGCTTGATAAATGTTCGATATAATCTTTGTTTTTTTTCTTTTTTTTGCGAACCAGGTACACAATAGGCAGGATGCATGTAACACGCACTGTACGCATATCCAAATTACTCGCATTGAAACTAGATAAAAGAGATTAAAGAATAAGAATGAAATAGAAAAGCTGAAAAGATGAAAAATATGCAATAACTTAAACCTACACTAAAACTACAATTAATTCCAACTTTATGTTTATACATAACGTTTTTCTTAACGTTTCTCATTGGCTGTCGACATTATTCTACCTTTCCAGAACTGTTTTACTTTATCATCAAATTTCTAAAATCGCCAGAACAAAGATAGCAGTGGAGAGTTTAGCCCGAAAAATAATTTATCGTATTCTTCGCCAACTTTCGCTTTCATTTTCTTTGTATAATTTCCTGCAAATTACAGTTACGTGAGGACAATTACCTGAGGTAATCAAGGCTTTCTCAAGCGCATTGAGTATGCCTATCGAGAAAACGGATGGAGTACTTTAAGAATGGTTGGAACTTGCAAGGATACCATCATTTTGGCAACGAAAGCGGAAAGTTGCAAGGGCTATTCGACCTTATAAATATAATTCTTCATTTGGCTGTAAATTAATTTGTATTATTACGCGTTACTCCGCGAAACGATACCTTAATTAATCCTTCGTGTATAGACTTCAACAATCTGCTTTGTTATTTCTTTCGGTCTCTTTATTTTTTATTCCGTGTGTATGTAGCTATATAGTGATGAATAATTTGTATAGAAAGTGTGTGCGAAGATAGCGTTCGACCACAAGAGTAAGAAAAAATGTACGAAACGTCCAACTGGACAAATAGTGATTTAATTGTAAATTAAAAATAAAAAATGTGTAATCATACATTATTTATTTATGGAGGCAAAGGATCAAAAGAAACATTGATCTCTTCTATCCGGAAATTTCATGAGCTTTTCGATGTGCTGTTATGAATTTCAATGAATAGATAGGTGTAATGTTTAATCTACGATTGTCCTTCAAAACATCGCACAGGATGGTCTATCTATCTATATAAGGATGACCTTCGAATATCATAATCTTCTTCTGTGAGCTGTTGCCCATGTACGAAGATTGGTGGGGGAGGAGCGTGCGCTGTGTCCCTGCTCTGCCCGCAGTGCTGACAAATGTCCGTCGTCTCGCGTCCGTCAGAAACTCGCCGAACACGTCGTGTCCCGTAAGCACCTGGGTGATCCTGAAGGACAGCGGGAGACCGCGTCGGCTCCTCCATGTCTGCCAACTTGGCAGGACGGCCTCGACGCCACGATGTTCGCGTCCCTCGCTGATCAGCTGGGACCTCCGCTGGTCCCACGCATCCTCCTCGGCGGTTGCCAGATTGTCTGGTCGGCCGCTCGGCCTGGTCCTCTCCCGGGTGCAGCGCTCTCATGTGGACGTATCTCCTCTTAGCACCAACGCCCGAAGCTCTCCTGGGACACCGTTCGGTATTCCCTGACGATTCTGACGGCGGTTACCCTGTGCAACCTCCTAAGGAGCAGGATGCTGCGACGACTCGCCATCAAATCGTCTGCAGGCCGGGTGTCGCGGTGCGATGTTCGGCAGCAGGCCGCACAAGGCGTTGGCTGCCGCAGTCATCTTCGGAATCAGGGAGTCGAAGTGCGGCTCGAACGTCCACCGGCTGTCGATCACGAGATCCAGGTATTTCATTCGCGATCCCACCCTGACCGTTTCACCCGCCATGCTTATGCTCAGACCGGGCGGAGGAGTCCCTCGCCTGTTCTTGTTGTAGGATCAGGTGGCCTCCGACTTTGCAGTCAAAGAAGAAATATCCAAGTTCAGAAACAGATATGATATGAGAGGTGAGAAGCACCAAAACCCGTTAGTTACCCAATTACTTGACACGAGGGATCAGATCCGCAGACTAAAAGACACTACCCCTTAGATTGAAGCGTTAGATTCAGCTAGAATCAAACATACTATAACTCTTGCAATCCAAGTAGCAAATAATTTACTTGTAAGATGAGTTACTTATGAGAGCTGGTTGTAAATAGTCTAAAAGAAAGTTTGCTCGTACACGAAAATATTTCGACTAATTTTTAATCGTTAATAACAAAAAAGTAAAGCAGGATTTTTAAATTATTTCAAGAATCGCCATTTAAACTTTGTTTGCACCTGTTTGTTCGAATACCCTGTATATCGTGTAAATGCAAACTTGAAATTTTTATGTTTTATACACAGTGCCAAACAAAACTATCGGCACAGCCCAGACCTTCGTATAAAACTCTTCACGTATAAATCTGTAAAATTAATCTTCTTACAAAATAGAACTCCAAGGCTTAGGAATACCACGAATTATGAATTTTAAAAATAGTTATAAGAATACACGTAAAGGTCCGAAGATAAATATTGGCAGACTTGAAAAAATTTATATTTATAAAATATTTAAAAAGAAATTTATATTCATAAATATTTTCAATCTATGCACCTTTGTGTAAGAGGTTACTAGAAACAAGTCCAAGGCAGCGCGCTCTGCAAATTCGCAAATGCCGAAACTCGCATGGTTTTATTTTGACGTTCGTCCAAAGAATAATCGAGTACCCTCAGCGTAGCGGTTGCGAAAAAGGTCAAGGTCCGTTTGCTTGTGCGCTAGCAAGTAAAAGGGCATAGCTTTCGACACCTTCAGGTATCTTCGCTATCTCTTTCTAGAAACACAGATGACCCAAAGAATCGCTACGAAGGTTCAAAATCTTGCATTTTCAGGAGTCGCAATTGCAGGGGCCGCTGGTCGGCTGAAGCCTTAAATTAATGGCACCTTTGAGCCTTGATTTATATGGCACGTGACGATAGGTCGAAAGACAAGCGGTCGTCCCAGGCGTTCGAACTTCACATTGTCTTACGCTTATTATGTCACAGGTAATACCTCGTTAGTAAGAATACTTTGCAGAAGAAAAGAGAAATAATAAGAAACGAAAGAAAAGAAGCAATAATTGGTAAAAGGAAGATTATATTAAATTTATACGAACAAGGAAAATCCGCAAGAAATTACTAACAGAAGCCATTTTACCGTAAAAAGTGTAATTAAACAATTATTATTATTAATAGAAGCTCTTTTACCGTAGAAAAAGATGATTAAAAAATTTTTCTGCGAAAAAGATTTAACAAATGCCACGCGAAACGGATATCTTCCGAGAGCTTATGGACGAGAAAAAAATCCTCGGAAATAGCTGGAACAGCGTAAAAATGAATCTAACACGGAAATAGACCGCAGTTTCAATAGTTCGAAGAACTCTCGAAATCTGCTGGATATAAATCAAGAGTTTCAAAACGAAAACCATGCATTTAAAAAATCAATAAAAAAAGGTCATTGAAATTTATTATTGATTATGTATAAAAAAAGCATTCTGGGACAAGATACTGTTTTCAGACGAAAGCAAATCGAATGTTTTTTAATGTAGTGGATAGGTGGATAGGTGGATTGTTGAAAATCGAATGCTGAATTAAATAAAAAAAACTATATCCAAACCGTCAAATACAGGTGAGGTGGGGTGATGGTATGGAGGTGTCTGTGGTGCTCTAAAAATGGAAAAGAAAGAATAAAAAATTATATTAAGATTATTACTTTCAACAGGATAATGATTCCATAGCCTATATTATTAAACAATTTTTAAAAATCATTTTTAATACACCGTATACGTTAATGATTCTCACAATCCTCGAACCTAAGTCCTACCTACGTAACCTAACCTAAGTAAGAAGAGGGATTAAAACACATCATATTAATAAGTAAGATCTGAAGAAAGTACTACTTGAGGAATGGTACAAAATAGATCCAAAAGTCACGAAAGAATTAGTACGTTCAATGTGAAATCGTCTGAAAACTGACATAAAGAAGTAGGATTACACACTAGGTATTAAATCAAATGTTATAATAAATTTATATAACACAATCGCAAGTGTACCGATACTTCTGTTTCGCTGAACCTTTGTGTGTATTCTACCTTTCTATTTTTAATTATATGGTATACCATGGTAAACTTTAGAGTCAACAGTTATATTTCACAAAAAGATTAAATAGAGAATCGCATTCTTTACAGATTTACGAAGAATTTTATACAAAGATGCGGGTTGTGTTAATATTTTTGTTTGGTACTGTACACAAGCTCGTAAAAGTGTTCGCTGAACCGCAGCGGTTTCAGTAATGGCACGCTACGTAAAGTTTATGTGACTGTAAGATGTAAATATATTGTAAACAAAATCAGTTTTATATACATATGTATACAGGTATAGAATTAATGAAATTTTAATATCATTTTCCAAGAGAACGGTTGATATACGACCCATAGTTCGTCGAAAGAAATGTCGAAAAAATTTTTATATGAAAATGTGTTATTAAAATAGATATACAATTAAATATATATCGATATCACTTATCTTCATTGACTACGAAATCATATTTGTTTATTTACTCGTGTGTTACGATTTAAAATTCGCGCGGAAAAATACGCGGCAAAATATAATAGATAATATTGTACACGTATACAAAAATGTACAACTAGGATTAAATTTGAAGAACACCAATATATAATAATTAAAATATTTGTAAAACAAATTTCAATTATGGATTCTGAATTTCCCGATCCTGATGAAGAATTTGATTTAATTCACGAAGAAGAATATGAAGTTTTAAAAGAAATTGAAGGTATACGAATTATAACCTTGCTGTCATAACTTCTTATAACTTATAAATTTGTGCAAATGATCTGAGAATTTGTGTATAAGAAATAGAAAAGTTTGTTTAATAGGATATTGTATCCTATTATTTAGGATAAATAAATGTAATTACGCAAAATAAATGTAATTACAAATTTAAATTTTTTAGAGCTTGAAAAAGAAAAAGAACAGTCTCAGAAAGTTCAGAATTTGCAGGAGAAGCGGAGAGAAGATGGATTGAATACTGTGATATCAAATTTATATAAGGAATTAAATACTCCTACATCTAGTAAATACAATGAATTATGCATATCCGGTACTAATAAAGTTATTGAAAGCAATGACAATTTTGGTACAGATATTACAAAAAAGAGGAATTATAATGAACTTTTTGGTGATATCTCAGATATATTAGATGTAAATGATTTTGGTATGTATCTTCGTATGAATTAAAACATTCATATACATGATAAATCATTGTATTTGAATTATAGCTAATATTCAGGAACCAAAAGAAAAGAAACCACGATGGAACGAGCCTCAAGAAATTATTAAAGTGGTAGCAGATGCTAAGGTTAAGTTTAATGAATGTGACAGTGGAGTTTCTTTTAACAGAAAAGATGTTGTAAAGTATGTTAAAAGAAAATATACTAACTTTTATACTTGAAAGTAGTAAAAGATTCATATTATTTGCTTCATAATTTTATTTAGCAAGAGAGAGTCAATATCATTGAGAGTTCCCCGTTGGAATTTTATAGCTCTGACTAGGCCACATGATGCACAACGTATTTATATAAGAGTAAAAAATAATGAGCAAAATAAAATAAAAAAAAGTACAGATTCGATTTCTAACTTACTGTCAGTACCATATAGTCAACTTAAAACTGCAGCTGAAGAAATTGTAAGTGACTTGAAGATACGTATTATCTCTTGTTTCAACATATATTGTAATAACTTCAATGATATGCATATTGTAAGAATTTCAAGTCTTTTTGTAGATATTACAGAATGTTAAGCGTGCCAGCTGTGAAATTCCCTACCTTGCTGCTGCTACAAAATCTGCTAAAGATGATGAACTATGGGTTGATAAATATAGACCTAGATCTTACATGGAGCTGCTTTCAGATGAAAGTGTAAACAGACACTTATTACATTGGATAAAACTCTGGGACAAAATAGTATTTAATCGTAATTATGTTAATAACAAGAAGAAAAAAGTAAATTTTACATTTAAAAGTAGAAAGTTTATGGATGAAAAAGCTTTTCAAGAAGTAGATAGTAAAGGTTTCCCAATTCAGAGAATTGTGCTACTTAGCGGACCACCTGGATTAGGAAAAACTACGTTAGCCCATTTAGCAGCCAAACATGCTGGCTATAATATAGTAGAAATTAATGCAAGTGATGAAAGAAGTCCAGATGCATTTAGGTAATTTACAATTAAAATTGATATCCAACTGAAATCGCAAATTTGTACAGATATGTATTGTTAAATATAGACAAGTCCTTCTTGCATCAACACAAATGAAAGCAGTAATGGGAAACGATCCAAGGCCAAATTGTTTAGTTTTAGATGAAATTGATGGTGCACCAGCTGCATCGATCGATCTTCTTCTTAAGTTCGTACAAGGTAAATTAGTTTCAAAGGGAAAGAAAGACAAGACAAAAACTGCTAAACAATCAAATTCTTGTCATCGTCCTGTAATATGCATCTGTAATGAACCATATACTCCTTCCTTAAGGTAAATTTCTAATACAACTTATTTGTATGATTTCTATACTCCTTTGCACGAATATTAATTTTATTTTATATTTATTATAGAGCTCTTAGAGCAGTTGCCCTTATTATACCAGTACCAGAAGTAAGTGCTACAAAAGTAGCAGATAGATTAATGGAAATATCACAAAAAGAAAATTTAAAAGTAAATCCTGACGCACTTTTAGGATTAGTTAAGGTATCTGGTTGCGATATTAGATCATGTCTAGGAGCATTACAATATATGGGTGGTATTAGTTTAGGCGACAATTTATCTTTTGCATTAAAAGATAGTAGAAAAGGATTGTTCGACTCGTGGAAACAAATATTAAAGCTACCCATGAATAGAAGTGGTATACTGCCTCTTTCAGAAAGAGTTCAACTTGTACTAAAGACTGTACAAAATGGTAAATTATTTTTATAATAATATTATTAATACAAATTTTTAAGATATTAGTAACATTTATTTTTCGCTTTAGGAGAAACAGAAAAATTAGCTCAAGGCATATTCCATAATTATCCAGAAACTTGTAGTGATAATTTTAGTTATATAGCACTATGTTTACAATGGTTTCAACTTTTTGATGAAATTTTATCTCTTATTGCAAGTCTTCAAACTTGGTCTGTTATGCCTTATATAAATTATACATTCGTTGCCTGGCATTTATACTTTGCAACCGCAAGAAATATTAAATTATCCTATCCTTCCATTGCATATGAAGTAAGAATTACATATATTGTATATATAATTATCATATATACATATGATATGATCTAGAATCATAAATTTAATTTAAAAATTCAATCTTCCTAGATGAGTCAGAAACATGCAAGGAACGTTGGTATTCTAACTGCTGTTCAACGAAGTAGTGGTCGTAACAGCGTAATTTTAACAATCGACATTGCTCCTTTCCTTCCGGATTTATTGTCTCCGCAATTACGAACAGTTTCTGGACATTTACACTCGGACAAAGAGAAGGATGATCTTAATCGATTAGTGAATATTTTAATTGACATTGGCCTCACATTCATTCAAGAAAAGAATCTTGATGAAAGTTATGACTACAAGCTAGATCCGTAAGTTAAAAAATTATAGTCTGGATTCGTGTGTAAAATGTACAAATTAATTATATTTTTTCAGTAATATATTTGAAATAGGCATTTTTCCGGATTGTAAGTATCATCGAACACTCACATATACCGTGAAGCAAATAATTGTTCAAGAGTTAGAAGCTGAACGATTACGACGAGCTGAAAATGCAATAAAAAATACAACAAGATCTATTCAAAGTAAAAATGAAACAATTACAAATCATAATGTTATAACCAGTTCAACATCGGATCCCGTCGCCAAGATATGCAATAATGCAGCTAGCAAAACTAATGTTATAGAACAATCTAAAAATCTTCAAACGAAAACAACAGAAACAGTAATAACTTTCTACGTTTCTTTCAATGTTATTTAATCTCTTTTCAATATAAATATTACAAAAATAATGATAGTTACAGAAATATAAGGATTTCTTTGGAAGAATTATTACAGTCGACCAAGATAAACACGACAAATTGGATAAAGAATCGATCAATTCGTTAAATCGGTTAACAAAGAATGGTGTGTGGTATAAATACAAAGAAGGTTTCAGCAATGCAGTTCGCCGAAAAGTTAAAATGAGGAGTCTTCTTTAAATTATTGAATTTAATTTTTTATTTTTGTATTATTATCATCATTATTCTATGTTATAAAAAGTGTGCTTTTATTTGATTTCAGAGCTTAACATGTATTTTTCCAACCAATGTAGAAGCATTGCTTGTTATAACAAATATACCTTAGACTACTATAAAACTTCATCAACTATATCTTTGGACCTGACAGATACCACTTTTACCTCTTTTATATTAAAATATTTCCGCTTAGACATGTAGCAGAATCATTATCATTCCCTTTTCTTGACTCTTCACATATATTTTAAAAAGTATACATACGTGACTCCGATTTTTAATTGGAAAATATTCTAATTTGTATATTTTAGTCCATTTGGTTGTTGATTATTATAATGAACACCTTGTATAAAATTCTAATCCTATATAACTTTGACATAGAAATTATTGATTTCATTTAAATAAACACATACGAATGATTTAGTTAACTCGTTGAAAATTCCACTAATTTCATTCGACTCAATTCAATTGCTGCTTGTAGAGATCGAGATCATTGCCGAAACTGACAGGCCGTTCACAAATATCTCGATGCAGGACAAAAGAGCAAAGAGCGTCTCTCGAATCGTATTTTGAAATTCCAATTTAAAGTATGGTTTCTCGAAAAACGGAACGCCGGGTACACTTTTACATCCGTACACGCGAAAATCCATCACTGCAGTATTTTGACGAAGAACCTCTTAAAGAAACGCCCGAATTTGAGATAGACATCTTTGAACAGTGTATCGATGAAGTATTCTTCGTGTGATGTATTCTTTATGTGAAATTTATGATATTTCATTGATATATTCGGTACATCGTTGTTGCAACACTTTTTGATCGGTGCACAATTTACGAACAAAACGTCTTGTCACGATTGATATTGCCTTTGTGATACCTATGCTACGTGCTTCTCGTTTAACCCAACCGAAATTGTAGTATCAAATCGATTTTTCATCCGACTTTATTTTATATTCCGCACAAGTTTTCTTCAAATCCAAATAGTTTCATTAAAGTTTATTTCTTGCGTTTGATGGAAAAAAAGAAACCAGATATTACTTATTTTAACTTTCAGTAGATTATTTGTGTTTTCTTTTTGTTTCTATCTTAATGAAAAAAAAAAACCATTAGTTTGCACAATAACCTAAATTTTATTTATTATTAATTTAATTTCTCATATCCATAATAGAAAATATGTAATATTCGTATATCGTCTATACATTTGCTTACGAAGAAGAGTAACATCAGATTTAAAGAATGTTCTCTCTGTGAAACCATTAAATGTATTTGATGTACACTACATTGTACGTTGATAAATATTCGGGCACTTACGTATTTTTGGATTTTTCATAATCATCTTACGAATTTAATTTCTTTTATGAACTTTTTACTATGTTACCGTACAATCTTTCACGTTTTATATAAAAATTAATTCTTCTGGATCGATTGTTCCTAGCAATCCGTCATTTAGCGCTTCAAAGCGCGTCATCAAAGCGCTTGTTCTTGAGACCTATTTCAGCCTATACAAATTTTTACTGAATAGGCTAACCTCATTGGTACTGACGCTATAACGTTCTGGTTGTTCCATGCATATGGTCTTTTCGAATTTTAAATGTAGGAATAAACATATTGTGCTCATCTTTACAATTGGACTAAACGTTTGGCTGTAGTCTATGTTTTGACACTGATTGAATCCTTTAATGATTAACCTTGCCTTGTATTTGTCGATCGTGTCACCGGGATTTCTTTTCACGCGAACAGTTCATTTGCACGCTATCGCATCCACATTCCTCGGTAGATCCATTAACTTTTACATCTGATTTTTTTGTAGGGAGAACATTTCAACATTCACGGTTTCCCCTTATTTAGCGCTTTCTTTGCTGTTCACGGCAGCTTTCTGGATCCGTTGACAAATTCTATTGCTAACATAACATGATCGTCTACATATCATGGTTTCTCATCTTTTCGTCTTCTTCAGTTTCGGAATTGTTCAAGCATAGCGTGATCTCTCGTGTCTAACTCTTTTTGTCCATAGGGCGTTGTTGTCCTTATTTGTAACCTTATAAGCAATAGATGTTATACATTCACGCAAAACAGATCAGTATTTCGGGAGGTTTTCTATTCCCAGATATTGTCGTTTCGGACCACTTTATCTTGTGCGCGAGGATTTTCGCTGTTCATGTTCTGGTTGTCGTTTGCACTTGAGGGTATCGGTGTACTGGCTCGCGCAGGCTCAGGAGTTATTATTGGTACACCATCGCTATTCATCCTCAAACTGTGTTTATACGGAACCGAGACGAGATGTCATCAATTTCGTCGAACCTTGCCATCACTTTCTGTTCCAATGAAGTATGAATTACTATCATCCTGATCTACAATTTTGTTGTACAATCACATGTCTATGATTCAGACCTTATGGCTTCTTTTTAATATAGAAAGTTTCTTCACGTATAGGTTATTGTGCATTTTTTCCTGTTTATTTTTTCTTTTTTTCGCATTTTACTTGAAAGCTACTCTGTCGTGTTCTATAAAGGGACCTAAGTTTTCTTAGAAAAGTAAGGATACGAGACCGAATGTTTCTTGAATATATTAATTCTGCGGGCGAATAACCATTTTCTAACGAATAACAATACTGTTCTGTAGTTTAAGAGACCTACATTAACACTTAGCCAACCGAATAGGGAGATCTTCTTTGACTTTTGCAACTTTTTTATTGTTATTATCAGTTATTGTTTACCTGGAATTGTTCCCAATTAATTGCGCCACTTTTTCTGCTTTCACAAAGTACAGTATATAATAAAGTACACCAATCTAGTGGTGTTAAAATTAATTGAAAAGTTACACTATCAGTTATGACTAATTAAAGTTCTAATCGAACGATACCACATTGTAAAAAAATATTTTTAATTTCATGTTCAAGTCATGTTATTTACCTTTAGTCATCTTTAATGTTTGTAATTTTACCTGTATTTTTGTATACCTTTAATATATACTTTTAATTTGATGTTTTGTATAAACAATATGTGAAATCGTTAAATAAAATTATTACCGCAAAATATAATTGATCATTCAAGTAATTTTTAAACTTTTCTGTTTTTTAAGTAGTGAATATTAGTCCTCAATACTTGGAAAAATGCGCGGTCGACAGCGTATAGGTTGACTTGTCTGAGCGCCATGGAAACTCGTGGCGCGCGCGGTTGGCTAAGTGTTAATATCATCGCATTTTGTTATAGTACTTTTAGCCAATTTTATGTTGGTACCATTGCTCTGTAAGAACATTGGCGAACTTGTTACATACAAGCTTGAAGTCATTCGCAAACCGACGGAATCTGAACGAAAACTGTATGTGTCTTACAATTTCGTGAATGCCGAATCTAACGAATACTTTTTTACAATTTTCTATTATCTCTTTCTTAGATAATAACCTTAGCGGGCAAATTTCAAGCAATCTGAAGTAATAGTCTGTTATGATCAGAAATCAGCGGTCTTTATGGCATAGGTCTAACCGTATCTTTTGCCAAGGAGGCTCAGGAAAGTCATCTTTTCTTCACTCTACTATTGTTTTTTCTTTTTTTTATTCTTTAATTTGTACTTTACAATTTGTCCAGCTGAACATTCGGTAAATTTTTTTATCTTTATTGCTAATTAACATCTCGGCGGCAGTTTGTCTATTTCATTTTTTTTTAGTGAGGTTTTTGGTACATATTACCTTATTTATTATTTGAGAGATTGCGTATCTGCTGATTTCTTCTTTGACCATTGGTATTGAGACGCGTTGGCAACCGTTGCCTAACAGTAGTTATTACTAATTCTCATAGATCGAATGCAATATCATTACAATGCAATATCCTTGTCCCAAGTCGAGGAATCATCCATTTTCCAGAAGGCAATCGCGTTCAATCCGGATGATCGGCTTTGTATCCGGTGTCTGACTGTCTTAACGATGAAAAAGTTACTCAATGGTGGTTGGTTCTGGGTCTGCATTGATTTTCCTTTGTCATCACATCGAATACCATCTACTTGTTATCATTTTTCTTATAACCGATGTATTCTTCCCAGTAATCCATTTTTCTGTTACCTCGAATAGACGAACCGATAAGATACTTAGGAATAATTGAGATGTTAAATCATTGGCAATCAATACAGCGATATATATATATCAGCATTCTGAAAACGCTTACGCGCAAAGAAAATAAGAGTTAAGGTAAGATTTAATTTGCATACCTAATTTGGGATAATCTCTTCCCAAAGAAGGAGAGAGTATTTGTACCATTATGCGTATACATAAACATTTTTTAAATATTATCATACAACAATAGAATTAATAATTTCACATATTTCCTATAAAGACTTGAAAGCATTGATTTTTCTGTGTCTAATATATAGAAATGTAGGAAATGTTGAGAATTAAGAGATACTTATCTTCTAAACCCTTCATCATAAGTTCTTCATCGTTTTATTACATTTACACTGTGAAAACATTAAGAAAACAGATCATAGGAATTGTACGTGTCCGAACGCTCACGGCTGTGAGCGGAATAACGGAGGAAAGAGGTTGCAAGCCAGACAATTGATTACATAATGAACTGTATGAATTTATTGGATGCGTCGCTATGGAGGGACCGTCATTTCTGAATATCATACACAATATCGACTTTATATGGTGTCCGGTGGTGAAACCGCGACCCCTGAACTTCGACTTAAGACGTTCGAAATGTACCGTATTATTGACTTTGTCTCTGACTCTGTCGTGCCCGGCGGTTGGGCCATGATCGTTGATCTTTGTAAGATGGAGATGGACCGTAATCTACGACTAACTATATGTAACTGACTGTCGTGTCCGGCGGTCAGACCACGACTTTTAGTTTACGTCAGATGGAAGACAACAGCTCTTGAGAATTGATTTCACAAATTGAGATTTTCAATTGCCTTGAACAGTAATAATAACTTACACGTCTTCGCTTCAAAAATAGGTAGTAATATTTATTTAACAATTGAAAAGAGATCATGCAGCTGTCAATTGCTGACAAATGGTTTAAAACTCAAGGAAATAAAAGTTGAACGGTATCGCGAATCGAGATCGAATTAATATCTTCCCATACGTTTCGTGTAATTCATCATACTGTTTGTGCGTTTATTCTCTATTTTTTGAATAGAATATAATTATTGTTCATTTTAAAAAATGTATTTGGAGATCAATATATTTTTATTAGAATTCAACTATCGAATACTGTATTGCTTAAAAAATGTTTATTTATTTAATGCAAACAGTATTATACCCAACAACATTTCTATACTTACCGTATTCAAAAATTGTAAAGGTAGAGCATTTCACGAAGTATAAAAATTTAGCCAATTTATCACAAGTTAATTAGATAATTAAAAATTTATTTGAATATAATTTAAATTTAAAATTTTATATATATATATATATTTATTTATTTATTAAAATTAATTTTTGAAAAATTAATTTATGAGAAAGGTTATTTTTGATAAAGTGATTTTTGGAAAAAATTAATAATTTTAGAAAAAAATGGCTATTTTTGTAAAAAAAATGGCAAAAATTGATTTAACAAGTGTATATTAATATATATATTAAAATTATATATATATATTATATAATAATTTAAAGTTGAATATATATATTTAAATATTGAGGTGAAAAGAAATTCTTTATATATAATTATTTAATTATATGTAATAATTTATATATATATATTTTATAATCTTAAGATATATATATATTTTATTATATATTTTGGGAAATATTAATATATATAAATTTATGTATTTATAAAATTTATAAATTTTTATAATATATATATAAATTATCAAAACTGACGAAGAGGGTTTAATTAGTACGTAATGAGAAGGATAATGGCGTCGAGTCGATGAACTCAATTTCAGAATGAAAAACGCTACCAACGAAACGTTCTTTTTTCTCTCTCCTTTTCCCTTTTTTTCCCTCTTTCTCTCTTTTTCTTCGATTCTCTTTCGGGATCAAGTAATTCGGTCGAGAATAACACGAACGTATCGAGTGCAATTGGAAATTAATTAATTACTTAACATCAGCGGACCCTTGAAACAATTTGTTCTTGTGCAAAATTTCCTTTGTTACGAGACACGGAAGAAGATATAGGGGAAACTCTACGTGTTTGCATTTTAAATGAATCAAACTTAGTATCTTGTTACCTGAAGCGAAAGCAGCTTGTAAAGAATAGTATTCTTTTTCGTTCGATGAAAATTCTTTAAATTATGGTGAAAACTTCTCTTTTGAATTGTCATGTAAAATTATCATTTAGAATTTTTATTATGTCCCTATTTAGAATTATTATTAGAATTTTTATCTAAATATTACTACTGTTTTCTGCATTGAGTAAGAAATACTTATGCTATTTTCTTTCTAAATTTGAGATAATAATGTAAACGTAGGTGTAATTAATTTATTTAGTAAATTGTTAGATCACATAGATAGAATATATTAATAACTTTTACCACTTTCACTACGGTTCCTGTGGCACCGGTGTGTTATCAAGCGCAGAAGAAGTGTTGGTGTCCGATCAAACTACCTTGGTGTCACGCGCGAGATATCTAAAATTTACGAACTTGAAACTTTTTACCAGAACACGTCGGTTACTGGTCAAGGTTACTAATAAATTTATGCGAGCGGCAAAGCAATTAATGTCACGTCGACTACGTATATGATGGATGCAAATAATATGAAGATCAAATGTAGAAAATTACGTTTCGCTGGAGAAGCAATTGGGAACTTAGTTCTAAACTCTATTATTCTTATAATCACACGTTGAAAAATTAAACGTATGTGTTCAAGTCTAATATCAAGTCTAATATCAAGTTTAATATCATTTATTCATTTAGTCTGTACGAGTGATGATGATCGGATGAATATGATAAAAAGAAGAATACGAAAAGTAATGTATAAGGTGATGTGAGGATTGAAGAGACGAAGCCAATAAGAATTTGCATGGTAATGGTTTATGAATATTGTAATTTTGTAAAAATTAACATTTTATTTTTCGTAGTTAGTATAATATTAAAGAAAAAACCTTCAATAAGAAAAAATGTCTATTCAGGTTTTAAGTAAGAATAAAGGAATATGGACATTTTGTACACGTATCAAAAATTTCTTTTCCGATATATTAGAAACGTTTATAACGAAAGATACAAATGTTATGTTAATAATTAATTCAAACTTGTGCAATATGACTGATTTAACTCGAAACACTGAAATACTCTGCAATGAATGAAATGTTTCAGACATAAAGCTTATGATATCGAGAGTGGCATACTACACTCTCCACTATTTGACCTTGCAATGACATTGAAGCGGTCCTGCGAAGATCATATTACAATTTTTAAATATAAACCTGCTTTTTTATAACATATGCTTGCAGCTGATATTGAGGCGTTTGCAAAACACTGCACACTACAGCTCGTGTAACGAGTGTCATAGTATTTCTGAAAATGAGTATTTTATACCTGCTAATTTATTACTTCTTTCTAGATTTTATATTGATCCTATTTTCTTCCCCATCTTTCGTATCCAATTGGCTGCACGAAAAGTACAAACGCTATATTGTGCATGGGATACATGAAAATACATACGGAGGTACAGAAAAAGTTATTCGTATTCAAATGCCCGGGAACTTTCCTACTTACGTCTTCCAATATCGTACCAAGTTCGATCACGGCAGCAAAATATTTCAATATTCTTTATAGAATGACAAAATCAAGATAACAAAATGGTCAACGAATAGTTGAGATTCGATTTCTTAGCAGTTTCATAGATGAGGTGGACAACGTGAAAAATTGTCTTAAATGTTACAGAATAAAAATAAACTTTGAGAAACAACAAATACTTTCTTCCCAACAACATTTTATTTATCCACTCTTTCGCTATTTTCTCCTTGATAATAAAGGAAAATTTAAATCTTTAACGATTTTCTACGTATTTTATATTTGTAGTATTTTACATTTGAGAAACTTTGATACCTTTACTTAACTTCCAATCAACGCGTTTGATCGACAACTTAATACGATACGATAGATTGGTAGAGAAATTGGTACACGGATACAACAACACTTGTCAGTTTTCCACTATCTTTTTAGACCATTGCCCTACAGAGTCATAGAATTCATTCAAAAGTAATCTATAGAGTTAGCTCTAGCCAGAGCTAATTGCACGTACCAAGACAAATTATTCGGAAAACTTTAACCCTTTCGCCTACAGTCGCTCTGTGCAAGATGCCTCGTATCGTGCACACGACGAGTATTGTCCATCCTCGAGCCTTTTATTAACAATAAAACGTTGTAAGAAGACAGCAGTGTATATGTTGTCCTCTTTGCACAATGAAGAATTGGCTGACACGATACGTGATCACCGCACACAAAGAATTATTACAATCGATTGATGGGAAGTGTGCCAGATTCGCGATGTTAGCCTGTGTGCAACACCATATTTCCAAAAATACCACACGCAATGCTATTATTAAAAGCTATTAGTATCATACAATTATATTAAATTATATCATATTATCATATTCTGTAGTATTATTTGTTACGAAATTGTAATTAAAAGTGAGTACGTGAAATACTCTGTTTCTGACTCTGCCAGAGCAGCTCGGTTTGCAGCAGCCGCTGAGATCTTCCTCGCACTGTTTTGCCGCCGCGGAAGGGTTAAAGTTCAAATCGTTCAGCGTGGAATCAGTCGGTCGATCGTCGATCGAAAGCGGCAAATTATTTGCCAATTCTCGTTTGAAAGAGGTTTTCTTAACATAACTTTTCTATTTGTTCTACTTGGAATAAAGTCGTCGTTTATTTCTCCACGATACTTAAGCTCTATTGCACATACAAATTTACTTCAACGATCATAGTCTATTTATAAAGAAGGCACTTATAAAAATGAATTAATTTATTTCATAAGCAATAGAACCGGACCAAGTACTAGTAAGTTTGTATTTGTAGTTTGCATTTCTAGCGTTACTACAATTAGTTTATTTACGATAAATGGATTAAACAGACGTTGGTTGAACAGAAAACGATGGCTGTTTGACGTGAACTAATCTCAATAACGTATTGTAATTTGCACAGCTACGATTAATTTGCAACTCTCGTCACTACGGCTCCAACGCTCTCTCTTACAAGGACCACACTCTCTCGGACAACACTAGCAACACTATCTCGACAATGCAATTCTCTCTGACTTCTCAACTAGCACTCTGACTGGTAATTCGTCTTTCTCCCTTAGCATCCCTTTGTCTTTTTTCTTAGCCTCGCCAGGCACCCCTCGTGGCCAAGGTCACGCAGGCCTTGTCCGCGAAACTATTCGATCGAAGGACCGACGATACATCGTTGGGCCTGTCGGCGACGTTGTTCATAGTTCGGTCGATACCTCTCAGCCCTTCCGTCCGTACTAACATACTACTATTTACTACTACTAGATACTACAGATTTAAATACGTAAATTTCTTAAAAACTGATAAATCGAGTTTCAAGTTTTGTAAAAACGAAAGCTAACGCTATTAAGACAAGCGATACACTAATATCAAGAGGAGAAATATTTTGAAAATTCGTATGACAAAAAACATACGTTTAACTTCGGGATCAAATATAAGAATAATTTTGCAACTGATGGGCAATGTACTGAATCTTGAAACTGCTGTCCTTTAGAAAATAAGAAATTTGACCTATATTTCTTGTCTATAGTTGGTACACGTTGATAAAAATAATAGTAAATATTAATTGATGTATATGAAAGAGCAATAATTGAAAGTAGATAGAAATATGTGTTTTTCTGAAAGTCTCGAAATTTTATATGACCATTCAGATACTCGCTATAAATAAATAGTATAAATGCCAAAGGTACAAAGTTAGACGGTAAAGATAACAAATACACCTTCTTACAGAATTGTATGAAATATCCGAGATATTTATAGACGGTAGCGCATGCAAAAATGATGAGATTTGAACACATTGCTCTAGTCTAAAGTCTAGGTATACTCGTGACGAATGAATTCGATTCCGAATTCAAAGAACTAGCTCGTAGAGGTATTCCGCTGACGCCGTTTCTTCACGATGAATAGCGTAAGTACTTACATACGTAGAATGCAGAGCTCGTGTTTTCATCCATGTCGACTCGTAAATTAGCCGATGTACTTCTACTAGCGCCATTATTTTGCTCGAATGACCCGCGATTCTCGTACGCACACCTAGATGTGTTTGTACACTGGGTAGTCTGCTCTCTGCTTTTAGGGTTGACCCGTTTTCCTGCAAAGCTGCAGCTGAAAAACGCGAATTTAATTGACGAGACAAAGCGGCCAAAGAAACGGAAGTAATGTAAGAGAAATTTGTGGTACAACTTATTAAGGAAGGGGTTTGAAAAGAAAGTGGAGCTTAGAATTCTTACGAAATAATTTCTATACAGTCAAATTAATAGTTAATTGACTGTAACCGATTGTCAGCAACAGTAATTTTGAATTCTTATTTTTATCTCTTTCTGCCGTTTCTCCTTCATTTCGTCATTAAATATTACCACTCTTAATCTATATTATGTGATGTACAATATCATGTATTCATTATTTGTACTCGCATCTCTATTTTACCATTATATTCTCCTGTTTTATATTTCATTAATAACTTTATAGCTACAATATACATACTATTTTATATTTTACCATGTTGTCTCATCTTCAAACACATAATATTCTTCTTCAAATAAGTATCAAATTCCTTTTCCGCTTTCGTTAAAAACTGTATGATTTCTGCTGTATGTAATTTCAGTATACACAATATGTTAGATGTCGTGTATAAAGTTAGATGTAAGTCATTAGCATAGAAAATATTTTTAAATCTATTTTTAACAAATACTTATTATTCCCCAATATTTACCTATCTTTCCCTATTTAATTATTTTATTCGCTAATTTATACTATACATTATTTACTTATGTATTCTTCTGTATTTTATGCTGATAACAGAATAATGTTTAAGAATAAACTAGAATTTGCATTGAAAAATTATATGATAGAAACACCATTAGCCATCTCGAACTTCTAATCAATTTGACTCGGCCCAATTTGGAATTCTGCATCGTTTCTTTCTGTTAAAAGCCTCTACGAGCAAGATGTTTAATCTCGCACCGAATTTTGCCGGATGAAATTGTTGAATTTTTAATCTTTGTCATACGCTCGACTCAGCACATATATTCCGATCGTTCGAGGTTGGCAGTCGACAATTTTGAAATTCACAATTGATGGTATACTTGTATGCTAAAGGCACGGGCAGAATGCAAAATTTTTCCGCCGGTCAACGTGGCTTTTAAAGCGGAAATCTCATTTCGGTGTCACGACCACGTGCACCGTATAAAGAATTCATACCGGAAACCACTTTGCATTCCACTTTCCAGATGGTTACGTAGATTACGTTCGACGATAGGCGTATTTTATTTTTTAATTTGAAATATATATATATATGTCGGAGATGAAAGGATACCGGGGCCTTCCCTTTGGAATTCTTGGGAAAATACCCAACACTTTAGTCTTTATGATTTCAGCCGATTATAATCGTCCGAGATTTGCGATAGTGAGCTTGGACTCGAAGTGACAACTAATGAACGTTCTTACCTAACAGAGGTATTGAGTGATCGTATAGCTGTCCTTATAAAGAAGTAGTTGATTTGAACAAGATGATTACCAGATGTCGATGCATCTGCTCAGCACATATTCGGCTGGCCTGAGGACCCGCTACAAATCTTAGGACTTAGTTAACTAACAGTCTCTAAATCTATCATCTACTACAGCAAGATACGGGAAATCTGCTTTTCTCACGAACGACGCTTCTCGCTGGCAACATTCTGGTATCCTTCTCCAATCATCAACATAGAAATTAACCAATTAACAGCAACGTCCATTTCCCTCACTTTCCGAGCGAGGGTTTTCCTCGACGAATCCGATGATCTCGTGCCCTTAGACACACCCCATCATGGTTTTCCTCTGCAGCATCACCACGACGGAGAGGAACACTCTCGTGCGATCTCATCAGCGAGCAAAACAACGTCTTTACGATCACTCAATACTACTTCACGTTTTTAACAAGATCGCTGGTTCGTTATCGAACCTGAGACCATTGTCATTAGTGTCTGATCACCGCGGTTATTTGTCAATTCCGTAATATCCACACTTGTGCTAATAAATTGTATAACGACGATGGCTAATTCCAGTGAAGATTCATTACACAAGCCTAACCCTAATCATAATGAGAAGCCGATATCAGAAGTGGGATCAGTGCCGAATATAAGAATGCGGGGGCTTGTAACCCTCGTGCGCGAGATAGTCCAGCCGGAAATCGAGTGCGGAGCCTAGAAATTTAGTGCTACCACGTTTTAAACACCCGAAACATGATGCTCAACTGTCAACCTGATGGACGAAAGGAAATCCTTTACGAGGCAACGAGTTGTTTTCTGCCTCAAATTGTGCTCTAGAGGGTCCTGCCGCGAGTTGGCTTACGCGAGTACTGACACTACCTGGCCAATGGTCAAGGAACTTTTCACTATGCGTTTTGATGGCAAAGAAACAGCTACTTTGGCGCTGATGAAGATACCCAGGGAACGACCATCGAAGGGCGAAACCCTGGGAGCTTACGATATCCGTCTCCATTCCCTTCCGAGGACGAGGTGGCAAAATTTAACGATGACCGAAATAATCATCGCTCCTTATCTACTGAGCTCACAAGATCAACGCCTCAAACGACCAGCACTTACGAGCGATCTCAAGAGGGAGGACCAATTTCGAAGTGAAATGAGAGTTCTCTCGTACGAGGAGGCTGAAGCTAAACGAAGCAGGATTAAGTGCTACCGCTGTGGTACTCGCGGACATAGAAGAACGGAGTGTCACAAGAGAATAAAATCGGAGCAGGAGCAGAATATACAAAAACCCCAGTGTCTTGCCTCAAGTGCCACGAGGAGGGACATGTCGCGCCTAATTGTCCGTTATTGCGGAAAACAAGCTACGATTCCAAAGGGAAGGCCCCGGTGTCCTTTCATCTGCGACATATATATGAGGTGAATAACAGAGATAGTGTATATCAACTTGAATCGTCGCTTTATCAGTGCTACGATACGAAAAAAATATCATAAGGAGCACGTTCATACGTTTATATTGACAGACGGTTGCCACAAATGGTAACCTTCTTCTGTAACTCTAGCTGAAGATTACAAGAAACGACAATAACAATGTGCTCATAGTTCTTTTTTTTTGTTTCTGAACTTTGTAACCCAAAATAAGGTTAGTATCGAAGCGCACAATAATATGGACCTCCCTCAGTTTTGAATTTTTTTCGGTTCGACGCTGGAACTTGTCCTACGGCCCTGGGCACTGAGTATATAATATCCAATTTCAATGTCTTAGTATTTAATTTCACTATTCGGTTAATTTGAAATGAAATTAATTCGCCAAAGTAAAGAAAGTTTGTAGCTCTGCTCCTTCAGCTAAACTGTTTCTCCGGGAAAAACATTTTTTTGACAAAATCTGTTAAAAGTGGATTAATTTCGTTCACGTACAGTGTCTGGCAAGAACATTTGCACGTCTAATATACAGAACTTTTATAAATATATTATATTAATTATTGAAATTTTTTGAACTTTCGTTAGCACTGAAATGAGAGACATGTTCATCTATCATTATCGTATTAGCAAAATTTTCAAACAAATTCAAAAATGTATATGGAAGATCCAATACATTTACTGCCAACGGAAACATTGTAAAATATTATAATATTAAGATATTAAGCGAAAATAGCAATAACTATTTGATTTATTATATGACAAAATTACTACGCTATTATTACGTAATAAAAATGGCATTCTATACACGCCAATTTTGTGCTTTGGGTATACTATGTTCTAGTAGTAAATATCAATATCAATTTAAAGTAGCACAGCTTCAAAATTTTCCTTATAGAACAAATGGAAAACTAATTCTCAATTTTGTTATAGTTTACTAAGATCTTCCTCTGGAGGACCAAAAAAATTGATCTTAAATTAATATATGACATATTAAATGTTGCATCAACTATTTAAATGAAATTAGCAAGTACAAAAATGTACTAAAAGAAGAGAACGGATTCGTAGAGTTTCAACGAACGTAATATTTAAATTTATATTTTCTTATTTTGAATATGTCATAAATAAAGGTTCAGTGGAGTTGTATAAAAAGCTTTTCGAACGTTATGCATATTTTTTCTTAATTTCTAATAATAATGGAATAAAATTCATGTAAAAATATTTCTAGTTTAAAGTAATTAGAATGTTTCGTTAAAATTTGCGCACTTTCCTCGTTAAAATATTATTAAAATATTTATTTATTTATTTATCTATTTATTTAACAGGCATAAACCCTTTGGTATCGAATACATAGATATAATGGCGGCACAAGGTCGTAAAAAAGGTTCCAGGCTTGAAATCCGAGGCCAGGACGTCGTAAGAAAGAAAATCCTGGAACTTACGGAAAAGCGCAAGGGCTTTCGGCAAGAGAAAAAACTGTTCCCCTACCCGAAAGGGCACGCTATAAAAGAGGGAAACTAAGAAAGCTCGTGACAGAGAGTGCGAGGCAACAGCTCGAATCAGGCCCCAGCAATACGCGCTAGTAACATTAATGAACACACTGTAAAATTAATACCACGAGTATTCCTTTGTCTCCCTTCACATCTTACGCCTCAAATTGGCAACCCTGACGTGATCTCAAGCACATTAGTGCCACATAGACGTCGTTTCCGCAAATCACGAGTGTTCAAGATGGCGAGTGCCGGCAAGGAAGTGCCCGCGAAGAACGCCACCGACAGTACGAAAGCAATCGGCCAATTCTGGATACCGCAATTTTGGCCGAAAAATGTCGTGCAGTGGTTTATCATATTAGAAACGCAGTTCAAGAGCGCGCGTATCATGAATGACGAAATAAAATTTAACGTGGTCATCGCGAAACTAGGGAAACAATACGTGAAGCAAGTCGAGGACATAGTGCACAACCCGCGGACGACGGGACGATACGAACTGTTGAAGAAGGAACTTATCAAAAGACTGGCTAGTTGGGAGACTAAGAAAGTGCAATGCGACGATCTGAATCCGGCCCCGTCAACACACGCTAGTAACATTAATAAAAACAGTGTTGAATTAATGCAATCTTCAAATGTTCTGCCTCAACGGCGTTCTGATGGCTTCGACGAGATTTGGGAGAGTGCGACAAAGTGGAAGTTATTCGATAGAGAAGAAATGGGAGATCGGACGCCATCTCAGTTTTACAGAGCATTGAAGAGTATGGCCGGCCCCTTGACTCCGGTCGACTTCATCCTTACAGCGTGGAAAGTCCGTCTTCCGGTGTACATGCAGCAAATCATGGCCAACAGGAACGAGACGGACGCAAACGTCCTGACCACAATCGCAGACCGAATCCACAAGGTATCATTAGAACAAACTGCAGAGGCAGCAAACTACGGAACTAAGACTGCGACGGGATATGAGACGGGTTAAACCAATTGTAAGCGGAAAGTAGCGCGCTCAGCATCGACAGCCGACGCCCTCCAAAACGACGCTGGCAACGCCGCCAACCGCGTTCCAGAGAAAGGGTGCTGCATCCGGGCCTATGTTACAACCGCGAAACCTCCCAAAGTTGCGCAACAAGGTGCTGCCCCCCCCCCCCCATATAGTTGGAAATAGGGAAATGCGAGTGGAAATTCCTCGTGAATATTGGAACCGACCTACGCGTGTATCCGGGCAACAAATTACGCGGTTTCGCGAACGGAAACGAGTACGAACCTGTGTATTCGACGAGCCTTGAAATGGCATTTTGTAGTTGCGGATGTTAACACACGAATTTCGAAAGTTTCATTTTAAGCACACAGATTGGTCTGTGATTAAAGATAATGTTTCTATCAGCGGATTTGAAAATAGTAGTGTAGTATTGTGTATAGATACGTAATCAGCTATAAACAATGTTGCGAGAAAACCTAAGTGTCGACAGGCTGAAAGGGTCGGGAAACTTCAACAGGCCAAAAGCGGCTCGTCAATGTGTCGTCACGGACCGTTACGGAATACGTACGTGGTGAAGGTATGAGAAGAGAGAAAGATATGCTTGGGAGAAAAACGAATTAATCGGCAGTCGTTAACTAACAGTCGAGTTGTGAGAAGCTGAGAGTTGAGTCGAGAAAAAGTTGACGAGTTATGAATTGTAAACTATCAATTGTGAGTTGTGAATTATCCATTTAGTTAGTCTAGTTATAGCACATTACTGTATTTAATTCATAATAAATAACCATCGATTCCTGTTCTATCCATTGTAAATAGATCCATCTATCAATAAATTTATTATATAGGATAGAAATCATTGGAATTTCTAATTTCTAATATTTCTGAATAAATAATCCTATAGTGGTAACAATATCTGTTTTCTATAAATATGAAAAAATATCTGCTTCGATAGATGATTCGAAAATAATCCATAAAATTCTAGTCTGCAGAAAACAGGAAGGATTGTGTCAATTTCGGGCTATTTGTTAGTATTCAGATTATCAAATTTATTAAAGACTTCATCAATGTAAATTTGTATATTCGAAATGTTCAGATTAGTATTTATCTCAAAGAAGTTGGCTGAGCTTGTCGCGAAAGTCGATTCGAAATATGCAGAACAAAAGAATACACAGTTCCATCAGGGTTGTCAAGATGAGCCGTTACACGTTATCCTACGAGCTAAGGTATGATCCACTCTCCGGCTATTAACAAGCATCTAGGAGGCTTTCAAATTGTTCGGAATTGCGAATTACGCCATGTATATATAAACTCTGTTAACTTTTAGCAAGTGATTTACAATACGATGTAAGATTGAGAAAGGCGAGGTGATCGCTATACGAGTTGATCAGTTTGTATGCACGGTGCTCTTTTAGTCTTAATGTTATTAATCAATTCGATGAGGATCACATTGGATACAAAGAAACGCGTATAAAACACGTATTTTTTCCTATTAGGTAGAAAGTGTTCAATGACAAACAAAATATTCTTATACACGAAATGAACAGCTTCGTTTACCGATAGAGATCTAAGCGTATTAGTCAAATGAATTTCAGTAGTTGTTCGTGGCGTGATAATCGACACAATTGAAGTTTAGGCGAGTCGTCAGTTTGTATATAGGGTGATTTTTCGAATCGTGTTTTAATTACAAGAAAAGCGGCGAATGATATTTATCAACAGAAAGGAGCGAGTCAAAAGCTCTTTGTGTGGATATTGAATTGTAGTTAGTGGAAAACAGATCAAGCGATTTTGAAACATATTTCCTGAGATAAATTAAGCGGATAAAAATAAACGCATAGGACATCAAATTTAATTTGTGCAAACGAAGCTGTCAAAAAAAAAAACGCGATAACAGAACCACTTAAATGGAAGATTATAATCGCCCAAAATAGACATACGCATTAGGATGTAATGTCAAAATTTTTCTCACTTTTACATAATATCTATCATCGAAGGAAACATCAACTAGGGGGGCAATGTATACAGATCATAACGTCAGATAGGCTTGCCTTAACGTATAGTATTGTTCAATGCCATTTTCCTCACTGTCAATACGTCAGCTATTAAAGATGTTCGAATACTCCTCCATCTCGAACGCCTGGAACAGTTACCTGGGACGACCGTGTTACACGCTCAAGAAGGCCACCCGTTCAGAAATGGTAATCAGGTAGACGAAACATACCACAGCTATATAAAAACCTCAATATAAAAGCCCTCCTAAATTAGCGCTCGACACCTTATTCTGTTGTAACACTTTGAACCGTCACTCTGTTGCATTTATATAATAAATTCCATTTTCGTATACGAAGTTCAATTTCTTCACCTTATTCGTGAAACGTTCGAACTGCGACGCGAGGAGATCACCGGCGATCCATCGGTTTCGTGATTTCTTGCGTCTTCGACGTGACAACCGCCTGAACTTCGTCATTTTCGGCTGTGAAACGAGAAGGCGTTAACGCTTGAAGATTGCCATAAATGACGTGTGAGCCAGCAGGCTTCGACGTTTTGCGGCCGCGACGCTTGGTTTTTTCGAGTATTTTTTGTACAGTCATTGACATGAACGTCGAAATAAAACACCGCGAGTTCGGCACTTCCGAATCTACAGAACGTGCTGTAAACGCGACTGCCTTGAATTCACTTCTTAGTATTTTCTTACAGAGTCACAGATATTCCCTGTAAAGCAGTTTTCTTTGTCAGTGAGAATAATAACATTGCGAAGATCAGCAGTATTAGAAATAGCGTGATGCATTAATAACAAACTTCGATCTAAGGCCGTTCGACAATGGGTCTAAGGCCGTTCAACAATGGGTCTAAGGGAATTCGTATAAGTACGACCAAGGAACGGATTATGTTTTATGGTAGGTCCTGGAACGTAACAACATAGAACAATTATTTAGCAAGGCGAAGAAACAATATGAGATAATCGATAATTGCGAAAAATAATATTATAAGAATAAATTCATTAATGATGGTTATACACCGTAACATATCTCTTGTAGGTTATATTTTAACATTATATGTATCGCATAATAAAAACTTCATCGTGGCGCCATGGACAATCCCTGTAAAACTAGCGTGTTTACCAACGTGTTAACAGTTGTAGATATATTATTATATTTCTTTATACCTGTAATAAGGCTGGATATATTAATTGTCAGTGATTGTAAAGAAAGAAAATTTCTTTTATATTTTTAGTATGGCAAAATTCCGAGATTATCGATTTGTATAGAGTAGGAGTTCACCAATTCTCTGTGCTATGATTTCCCTTTCATATAATATAGTTCATTTTCAGATAATCGAATTCAATCGACAGGAATTCAATGAGTCGAACACTGACCAAATCGCGTTCCAATAAGTGGAGTTCTGCTGTAACAACGAATAACGTTTCCATAAATGATGTAAAGCATAAAAACAAATTTATTAATATAATTTCATTATAAATGTAAGTTATATATCTAGCGTGTTTGCTTTCATATATTATTTGTTATTGTTACAGTAGAACAATAATTTCATTATATTAATATTAATGATTATTATGATGCTATAATGATATTAATGATCGTTAATCGTTAATGATATCAATTATTATACTAATAAAGTATTAATTACTAAAACTTAAACGAGCATTAATTTTGTAATATTGTATATATAAATCATAGAATGCTTTTGTAGCATGTTTATTATTTATGTTTATGTTTGTCTTAATTACAGAATCTTGTAACTCTGCGCTTTAGTCAGTGAAACTGTCAATCGCCAGTGTTCGATAATAATGTAAATAATTCACTAAGTCGGAAGATGAATCTTTTATCAAATTTTATTAAATAATTAAAATAAATAATCGGAGAATTAATTAAAATTGAATTTATCGTATTCGACACTTTTCTTCGTTATTTAACCGTAATTTCAATTACCCTTCCACTCGTAATCAGAAAGCACACATTCTTCTGACATTTAGTGTGTTATGTAGTATTAATTGTGTTAATGTATTTAGGACGAAAAAGTTATTCCGACAGTGTCAATTGATAGCTGTGTAAGTCGTACACGTACTCGACGATTACGGTTTATTTACATATGCCGTTCATCCCTAGGGTATATAAGTTAAATTCCTCGCCGAAACTTAATAAAACTTTCGAAATCGTTTCGAAGTCCTTGTATTGAACTTCTAAATTAGCTTTTCGCCGGCTTTTGAAATTTAATTTTCACCACGCAGATGTAACTGAAACCCTACTTGTTTATTATTTCCCTTGGTACGCCTGACATTTGAGAACTAAGGATATCAAAAATTGATATATTGACAATCTCTTACGTTTCCTTTTCAATTGTAGGTTTTGTTTTTTCTGTGAAGAAATATTTTTTAATGTTTAATGAATGCAATTTAATGTTTAATGAATAAAAATAGTATTTTTATGTTTGCAATCGTTATAAAGATTGAGGAGGAAGAACATTTTTGAAAAATTTGAACAATTAATAAAATCGATGCAAACAATAATTATGTTAAGAAATTAAAATATCCAGATTAAAATTAGTCTTTTGGCATTTTTCATCAATATAAAATTAAGCTTTCTTTATCACAGTAGTTCTAAAATGTTTGCTTTATAAAATATATCAACTGTATTACATTAATTTTTTATACATTTGTTGTGATTACTATTATAAGATTGTTTACATATTTTTATTTGTCAAACCTCTGTGGATGCAAAATAGTTAATAATTACAAAAACTAATTGCAAATCAACTGTAGCGAATTAATTCATGAAACATATAGAAAAGTTAATGTCATTATACATATAATTAGTCAACAAAATGGAATGATAGTATCTTAAATTCTTGTAATAAAACTGGCGTAGAATAATAGTTTCTGTGAAATTAAAATCCAAAATTTCTAAGATACTTTATGAATGCTTAACTCTAATTGAAACAAGTTTTCGTTCGGTTAGTCCCTTTTAATAAATACAATTTTAGATAAGCCTTTATAAAGATTACATTTTATCTATATAACTGTTTCTACTCTATAAATTACTGAATATACATAAAGTATACATAAACAAAGAAACGAAATTCTTTTCATGCAAGAAGAGCCATTAGATCCTTCTAACGTTACGACATTTCTGCTTTACACGTTCGTTAATTTTAATTTTCGTTCGTTTCCATTTGTCAAAGATCAACAAGCCAATTGTATGCATATTTGTACAAGATAATAGAACCCTTTTTAATTTAATTACGTGTGCCGTCCGGCGATCTTCAACCTTCCACCTATCCTGCCCAACGAAGCATAAGATACAGATATATTGTATGTAAATTGAATAAATAGAAAAGGTAATACGTTTCATATTACCCAGGAAGATAATAATACTATAAAACACGATAGCAGTAATATTAATATCGATATCCTGTAAAGCAGAAAAAATGTTTGAATAACATACTTATATTACATTAGAAATGTTACATATATCGCAATTTTTGTTTCGAAAGAGTAACGGTTTTAAAAGCAATGGTTTAAAAACGTTTATTTTGAAATATGTTTACGTGTCGAAATAGTCGAAAGGAAGCTATGTATTTTATTTTTTTCGGTTAGATCTCGTTATGGGACACTACTTTGTCTAAACTTACATAATCCAATAAAACCGAAATACAACGGTTTTGGTTACCAAAATCCATTGGTTTAAAAGTTATGCGTTGTTAAATTTTGATACTTTTAGCCTATTATGTCTTATTATGTATTTTATGTATCTATTATGTATTTTTTTGGCCGCGCCGAAAGGCCTTGTCCAAAATGACATTTGCCAAATCGATTCGTAAACTTTGAATCAATGGATTCCCATAATCAAAACTGTTGTAGTTCGTCTTTATTCGTCGAATAATGAGAAGATAATAATGTGAGAAGATGCAAAAATATTTTTTAAACGAAGTGATGTCCGAAACGATGTTTAATTCCTTTTTTCTTTTTTGTAACAGTGTAAGAAAATAATATATCGATGTTGAATCAAGGTAATATAATAATGTATCAATATCAAATACTTACAATTTATGAATATAACAGTTACAAGAAAAAAAGGTATAAAAAGAAAAATACAAGTGACCTGGTGTTTTGGCGTAAGCTGCCAAAGAAACACTCGGGCGTTGTTTACAATATATTTATTTCACGATCAACAATTCTCGATTACCACTGACTTTCTCACCTCTTGACTATGCTTTGTTGTTAAAACTCGACTCTTCTCGCTTCGCTGTTCAAACTCGAATGTCTCTTTTAACCTATTCGTTTCTTTTGTTGCCCCTCGATATCCACTACGCACACGTTCGTTAGACGTCCGCGACCGTTGCCACTTTCTTCCGAATATTCGCGAGGACCGTATCGATGGCACTGTAACGTCAAGCACATCAGGGACCAGGCCGCACGCCGAGAGCAAGACGACAAACAGATGTCTACGCACACTTGCCGCGTACCCTTAATATTCTTAAGGACCCACCATAAAACCATCTTCATAGTTACGGTCCTTCAGACTTCAAAACAAGCGTAGTTTTTATATTTTTGCCCACCACGGGAAGATAGAGAAAAGTCTGTTCTTTCTCACGTTCGGTATCTTTCGTTAGCAACTTTCTCTCAAGGCTGGTTAGCACCCTTCCTCACCCGCCAACCTAGAAAATCGACCAATTGACAGCGAAGTCTATTTCCCTCACTCTTCCAATAAAACAAATCAGCTTTTTTCGTGTCCTTAGACCCACCCATCGCTAGCTTTCCTCCGCCACAATATTGTTATTAAACTTTACTGATTCTTTAACTTTCAAACAGTCAACCTCTTCTTATCGCGTTTCTACCCTTAGTGTAATTCGTAGTACGTGCCGACTCAGTGTACACGCAATTGTAATTATTGAGTGCATAATAAAGTGCAATAAACAAAAGGAAAGTTAATTGTTGTGTTTCGACTCGACCTTCTTATATTTATTTGTAATCTGTGTCGTGACCCGTGATTTTACGTGACAGCACATTAGACATGTCAGCCGTACGCTTCGGTGATATGCTTTGTATCGCGAAGCCGTCGGAAAGTTTCCTCGTCGAGTGCCGCTACACAAGATACTTACAAATCGATACCTGCAACAATGTTGGCAAATGTATGAAATAACATCATGCATTAACACATAAACACTCGTCACCGTCTTAAACATTTAATAAAATGAATTTTGGCTACACTTTACTTTAGAGGACACAAAATTATTCACTTTTTTCTTTATCATAATAATTTTCGACGCGAAGAAACCAAAAATGCAAGTCTTAATTTCAGAAACACAGCGGTTTAGAAGTTACGCGTATGTAAAGATGATCCGATGGGTCAAATTCGTCACACAAAATACGTCACACAATTTGTTGCGATATGTCAAATGTTTTTAGCAATATGCACATCTTTGGATTTTTCTCCTAACGTACCTAATAACTCGACTGCCCTACAGCTTGCAGATAACAGTTTTTTCAGTTCTTTCAGTGTGTTCGAAGTGTCCATTTGTGTTTTACGTATACATATATACATAGTTGCGTTCTTTCAGTTCATTTTCTTTCTTACTGCTTCCTTTCTTAGTTGTTCTTACTTTATTTTTTCATTATCTTAAGCAGAATTTAAGCGATTTACCAATTTCAAAGGTAGGGCTAGTTACCTGTCACGCGAACATGGACTTTAGTGGACCAGCTAAGATTTTTTTTTTATTATTTAATTTACTTATTTGTTGTACTTTACAATTTGTTCAGTTGGACATTTGTCAGCTGTTTGGATGTGTTGCCGTTCTTTCTTTGTATTTTTCTGCGTACCTGTCGATTTCTTCTTTGACGGTTGATATTTTAATGATTTCTGACATACCATGGGGCGTTGACTATTATACTATGGGGCGTTCTCAGTATCTTCGATTGTAGCGACTCTAGATCAGCTAAGATTGCGCGATTTATTGCAAACCGTTGAAATTGTACGATACGCCAGAGTCCGGAGTTAACCGTTTTCGCTGTAACATCGACCAGGGTAAATGTAGGCAGCTTGCGATAACAATTGATTCCTTTTTTGACGAAATTTGATTGTCTTTGGATAAAGCAATAAGTTTTGCACTAATTTTCGTAATTTCAACAATTAAAGAAAATATTTGATTTTTTAAGATTGATATATTGCTTTGCGAGGGATTCCTCGTGAAAAGATACTGTACATGAGCTGTGCGACTGTATATTGCAAAAACCTTCTGCTTTCTTATTTACAATAATCGTCGCGGTTCCGTAGCAACGTGATTTCACTATTGTTGGGATAAGTCCAGGATAACGAACCATTTTTTATGCATCCAGATAGGATAATCAAAATTAGCTCATGTAACAGTTCGATATTCATATATATTTTTGTATTATTTTTCCATCTGAATGTTATTACTTTTACATTATTTAAGATTAACGAAGCAAAGTTTGGAAAAACGAAATACAACTATAACAAAAATTGTAGTTGAGAACATTATTTTGTGTTATAAAAGTACATATTGTCGACAACATAAAGAATATATTCGTTGTGTAGGATAATTTGTTCGATTCGTCTCGATTCGTAGGTAAACGAGTTTGGTCTAGTTAAAGGTTATTTATTCTTCGAAAAACCGTAAAACAGATTGAAAAACAAAGGAATTCTACTATATGTTTTATTTTATTAATAACATTGGCCTCGTGCGAGATATAGATCAGTACTACAAAAGAAAACAATAGATGTTCGTTAAGTCACATACTTACACATACAGATGACATCACTTGCAAGCATTACCGAAATACGAAATGATTTCCTCCAACACGTTAAGATGAACGATACTCCACGAGCTTTCTTGAATCATATCACGTTCATAACAAAAATGTAACATATACACATATGTAACAATGAATAATGGTCAACAACAACAGATACGATTGCACAGTTCTTATACCTTTATTTACTTTAAGAATACTTATACCAACAGAAACATCACGTTGTCCACAATTTTAATAAGTTAGCGATAACTTATCTTGCAGAACGATACATGTAATTCATACTCGACTAAAACATGCATTAAAGCAACAAAATTAATTTTCATAATCTCAGGACGTTATTAATCACGTAAACAAACAACGTATTTACACGAGTATGTCATTACTCAAGCCTTTATCCTAACCTTTTCGATAAAGAGCGTCTTGAAACGCATAGTAGTTTGCTGAAATTTTGTTGAACTCATCCCAAAAGCAGCCACTATCCACAGTCATAAGATCCATCACGTTAAACCGATTACTTAGACTTGTTCCATACACGTTCACATTATGCATATCCCTTTATGATTATTCGAGGCGAAATTTGTTGTCACGAACGGTCTGCCTTTATGCAATCAGTTGTTGAAAGGATCATGTCACTTTTCCATCTAAGGAAAAGCTTCGATCGCAAATTTTACGAATTTTTTATTAAAACGTATAAATTAATGGCAAATTAGTAGGTAGAAGTAATATATGCTATATACCTTCTTACGCAGTCAGAAATACAGAACTTAAATTATTTATTAAAAAGCTTAATAATAGAAGGAACAAAAACGTGAGAATTTTCGTAAGTAATTTTATGATACCTGCTTTCGCATCATATGTACTTATTTTTCTATGGTCATATTGATTACCTACCCATCTATTTTTAAATCACTAGTTCAAATGATGTTAATAGTCCTTATGTCAGTTTAGAGCAATATTCTTTAGTTTGGCACTCAGTTTTATAATTGGATAACCTGAAGATATACAATATTTTAAATAGATAAGATAATTTTGCTATATTTTCAAAAGGCAGGTAGCTGATACAGACGAAATTTGATGGAAATCATGGAATGAGATAGTAAATCTAAAACATAAAATCTTAGTTTTGGAAAACCATACGTTTGAAAGATGCAAGTCCTTATATTATATGAACTATATGACTGAGGGATAAATACATGTGTTAAGCTCAATGCATGAAAAAGGTTTGGACTAGATAAGTCACAGCTGTAAACATTGTTATTAAATGAACACGAATTTGATCTTTAAGGTTAGTTTACTTTAAGATAGAATCGGAAGATAAAATAGGTATATTTACATGTACAGTGCCAAACAAAAGTATTGACATTCCGGATTTTCATATAAAATCTAGCAGATTTTGAAATTTTGATTTCATCTTTTACTATTCCAGCTATTTCCGAGAATCTAGTTTTAGGTTCCTTTTTTATTACATTGACCATTTTTTTTCTTTCTCGGTTTATAATATCCCGGAGGACGTTCGCTTCGTGTGGCATTTGTTAGATCTCTTTGGCCGAGAAACTGTTTAACCACTCTTTTTACAGTGAAGCGGCTACTGTTTATAATTTTTTCTCCTATTTGAGAACAAGATTTAGCTTGTTCATACAAACGTAGTATGATCTTTGTTTCAGCAATTATTATTTCCTTTCCCATCGTTCACGTTCTTTTTTCTTTTACAAAATATTCTTACTAACTTGGAAAAATGAAGATCCGTTTAAACGTAGAAACTTCTAGCGATATAACAAGTGTATCAATATTTAAAATATTTAAGTAGAATATACGTAATAACAAATTTTTCAAATGTGTCAATATTTCTATTCTGCTGAAAATGGACCTTTATATATATATCTTTTTTTTTTTCATTCTAACCATTTTTAAAATTCATGATTCCTGGTATACTTAAACTTTAGAGTCGACAATTAGATTTTACAAAACCTTTGAGTAGAGAATCACATCCTCTACAGATTTTCAAAGAATTCTGTCTGAACTGCCAGGCTGTGCCAATATTTTTATTTAGCACTGTACATGAAACAAGAAATAGCAAAGGAATATTATATGACGAGTGATGTGATCAGTTCAATGAGGTTATGTTTTCATGATCGGGAAACATGAAAAGAGAAGCGCTTAACTCGTTGGCAGAAATAATTTGGTCAATCCAAGTCTATCCGGGCATTAAGCTAATGCTATTACTCATTGCCAGAAAGGGGAAGAGAGAGGTAGGTAATCTGAGATCCCGTTAATTTAGGGTGAATAATTTCGTCCGAAATGCCAAAAGGAGTACTTGATAGCGCTTAGCAAAGATCTATCATACACTACTGCACATAGTTAAAGAATCACAAAATTTTTACCGAAAAATTGGCGATTTTTAAACTGCTGTAATTTGGTGAAAAGAATCGTACAATAGGGATCATTTACAGCCCTTACGTTTACATTTCTGAATTGAATTTTTCCAAAGATCCTTTTATGTCGTAGAACCGAATGGAAAACTGACGAAGTATTTCTTTTTCTTTTCTCTTTTCTTTTTTTTTTTTTTGAATTTACAAATTCAAACGATTCTATGAAGTTTAAAAAATTTATTTCGAGATTCGTTTTAAAATGTCTTTACAAAGGAAAATTCCCTCTTTACAACAAACTCTAAAAAGTTGACGTATGATGTTTTTATACTTCATAGAATCGTTCGAATTTGTTGAAAAAGAAAAACGCATTTCAGTTTTCTATTCCACTTTATGATATAAAAGAATCTGTGAAAAGATTTAATTTAGTTACCCTTTGAAAATAAGCCTAGATAGACTGTTGTATGATATTTTTTCACGAAGTTACAATAGTTCAAAAACCGACAACTTTTCGATCAAAATTTAGTGATTAACTTTTAATTTTGTGGAGTAGTGCGTATAGGGACTTATATATTTTCCGAACACATAATTCCCTGAAAGTAAGATTTTATAGTTCGGGTCTATCTTGTCCAACGTCATGTACCAAAACCACAAAAATCAAAATTGCATGTGAGGAAATTACAGTCTACAATAAATTCACATCGTTATCATTTAATTTCGAAACGCATCCACAAGTAATACATAGCTTTACGTCTCATATTTTCGTTACACCTTTCTATTGAAGCATTTGTAGACTTCTCACTACTGACATTTTAATCTTTTCGTTACTTATAGGACGTATTAGTAAAATTTGTAAGTATCAGCTTTTAAAAATCCATTCTATTGTAATGATATTTATATATATTTATTTTCTATATGTAACTACAATGATCATAAAGAATAAGATTATTGCAGATTTTTTTATTCGTATTTTTTTGCTTGAATTATGTACGTCCGCTTAAAGATAAGCAAGTGTCCAAACATTTTTAAACTATGGCTTATATGTAAATGTACATACATACATACATGTCGTCATCCCAGTGTAACAATGTAGCAAGTGCGAACAAGTGATCTCTCAAACGACGAAGCAAGCCAATTCCAGTCGGTAAAACTTATAATTAGATAATGAAGGAAATGTTTTATAATGTTGAGATAAACAACTCTCTATTCTGTAGTTATTTTTACGTATGTCAGCGACGCAATTAAGATTTATGTGTGACAGACATCAACGAATATTTGAATAACGATGCTACTGTCATCTAGTGACCAAGGATGTTTGGAAAATTATGAAACTTATAAAAGTATACAAATTAGATGTGTTTGAGATCAAAAACTTTTATTTCAAAATTTGCAAATTTGTAGTTACGTCATTGCACTGGAACGGCGAATATTCAAGTATATGTACATAGAGATCTTGGACGACGTCAGCTTCCTGTTGTAAATGTTTAATAAGTTGTTACGAACGATTCGTATTCTTATACAATTTTGTTTTGTTAATGAATATTTAAGAGGTTGTTACGCAAGGTAATGTAAGAATTAGACATGCTAATATAACATCAGGATTGCTTACCGTGGTTGGTTTTTTATTCCAAAGAATGCTTACTGAAGCAATATTTCTTCTTTTCTTTTTTGTTTCGTTTCTTAATTAAGAAAATTACTGTTTATGAAGATATATCGTATAAGAGATTGAAAAATGAAAGAACGCAATTGTAAATTATTGTACGAAATACATTAGAAAATTTGAAAATTTTCCTTAAAAAATTAATTTAGTGTGATGAAAGATAACTGAAATATTTTTATTATTTTCATACAATGAAATGTTGCAGAACAATATTATAATTAGAAATAATAAATACGATTTGATCATGATTTTCGGCAAGTTATTTATTATCTTAAGAAATATTGTGAAATATTTCTATTTATATTTTGATATCAGAAGATGAATACTGATTTGCTCTAGAAGCATTTTCAAATTATGTGCACAATGTAAAGATTTACGTATGAATAGTAGTAATGCGAATTAACAACAAATAAAAATTAGATATGGAAATGGATAAAATATTCCAAGGTGGTTTACGTAATAAAATAGAAATTTCTCGTGTGTTACTGGTAATCACGATACGCGATTGGCTTAGATAATTCTGTTTTTAGTGGCCTGATCGATAATTTTTTGTCTGGTATAACATGGTTCAAAGATGGTTTAAGATGATATGATAATTTTATTCATTATTTTTATTTTATTATATAATAATTTTATACACCTATCTCTTGACGGATATTGAGACGATAATATGATATGATAATGATGATAATTAGCACAACAAATTTATTATCTTTTTTATCTGAAGCGCAAAAGCTTTTAATAAATTTTTGAATCATGCTATAGCAGACAACCAGTTCGGTCGACCCACGAAGAACGAAATCTAAGCTGATCATGGTTTCATGGTTTAACCTTTATATTTGACAACGTTCCAAAGGAAATGTAAATAATAAATTGTACAAAATGAAGTATTAGAAGAAACTTATTATGGTAAACATTTCTAACATATACTTAATCCTTTGTTTTTTATGACAATTGGCAAAGTTTTATTTAAGGATAAATACTAGGACTCGTTGTATAAATCATTTAGTAAAATTTTTTACAAGATTTAGAATGCATTCAGTGTAGAAAACATAATTCTGCGAAATTGTAACTCATTTAGCGGACGAAACGTAGGTTTAAAGGTTTAAATTATGCTTGAAAATTTTATTGCTTTGATGATATCTTCAGAGTTGAAAGTACCTGAAACATTCTTGAATAAAAGTTACGTAACTTTAACGTTGCAACTTTTTACGTACTTGAATAAATCTTGTATAAAAGGAGAGAAGAACGGATTTTTTACAAATATCCTCATTTCTTACATTTTTATACACCATTACTTATTATATTATTATTACATTTCATATACCCATTTTTACTAATTAAAACAATTCCATTCTCAAAAAATGTCAAAATTATTTTAATTCATTTTGTGTAAGCGAATATTCTCAGTTATGTTACAAATATTATAAAAACATTAATTTAATCCCTTCAGGCCCGGCCTTTTTCGGATGATTTTGTAAGGAAGGCATAATATACTCTACTTTCAGATCAGTTTTACCAAAAATAAAAAAAGTACATTTATCATTTGGGTAATTAATAACTTATTGAAGTATTATAATGATATTGGATGTAAAGAGATTAGTTTGCAAGTAATGTACAAAATCTATAGATTTAAAAATATTGTAATTAAACGCAGATAAAATAACAACTATGTACATAAATTTAATTATCCTTTTCATACTTTGCACAAACTTTCTCTTAAATTTTAAGATTAATTAAGACAAGACAAGACTTGAGAGAATTGAAGAATTTTGTAACATTAAACGAATATGAAACGTATAATAGAATTTAAATATAAAGATCTTCTAACACAATTACCTTTCTAATTAATTTTCTCTCTTTGAATTTTTAAAATTTTGTCTTCAGTATAGCTTTTAAATGATATACTCAAGTACATATACTATACATATAATATATAGTAATATATATAATATAGAACTGTACATAATACTTCTTCAATTCTTACAGCATAAGCAATGCCCCTAAATAATTAAGAAATTAAACTGACGCAGAAAATTTTGAAAGAAATTAAGATATACATACTTCTAAATATTACGAAAATTCTTCTGAATTACAATATTAGATATATAATATTCACAATATTATAACAAATATTTAACAATTTTTTAAGTTGTTCTCCTTTAATCTTTCACCTTTTGCCGAGAAGAATCCTCATTGTCACAATATTTTAACTACGCACATTGCGTAATATAGAGGATATTTAAAATAAATGTTACTAAATAACAATTGAAAACCGAAGGACAAACAAATGATACGTTATTTAAAAAATAATGAAAACGCTTTACCGAATCCTCCTTAAAATTTGTGCTACCTTAGATTTTTATTTAGAAAATGAGTCATGTTTCAATAAAGTAATAGTACAACCTTCCATAATAGTCATTCGCTCTATCATTCCTACATATATCGTATATATATATAGGTATGTTGCATATTATGAAATCCATATAATTGTTTTGATCATAATATAATTGATAAGCCAAGGAAAGTAATTAAGGAGCTCAGGGGGAAAGTAGTACAAGTGACGAAATCTTTAATCTAAGGGAACTGTGTATAAAATTACGGTCTAATGTAAAAATTAACTAAGTTCTATAATTATACCTGTCTAAAAAAATCTATGCTTCTAAATATTATACAATACCGTAAAATGCGAAACTATAACGATTGATAATAAAATTTTCTAGATATGTATGTATTTTTGAAAAAAGTACATTTATACTATTTAACAATGCGGACTTCGATAAGAAAAATTTATAATAGGCAGCTTGCATCTTTTTAAGAAAGACGATTAAAATATTATCATAAATATAAACTGTTCCATAAAGTTTTGACCAGTTCGCGAACTCGCTTTTTTAATCTGTAATTAATCTTACACGGATAATACGCGATAAATCGTTTCTGCCGTAACACGTTCCGCTCACATGGGGTTGTTTTATTATCTTGTCCCCGTGGCGTTTCGCATTTCCATAAAACGTATCCCATTTTGCCTGGTATAGCCTGCGAAAATGTAAAAAAACACTCGTTCGATAAATGTATCATCGAATATCCAATTAAGACAAAATTCATTACTCACTGAGGTAGTGGAATTCTCAACCAATCCTGTTGATCCGTAAATTTTTCTGTTTCAGTTGTGTGCGGCGTCGGGGTGGATGTGGCGTACCGTCAGCACGTCATGGGGTTTTACGTTACGTGAGGATAATTCAACATGCGTATACCGTAATTCAACTCAATTATCAGATTTCGAGGACCAAGTATCGAGAAAGAGAGAAAAAGAGATAGAAAGATTTCTTATTCGATTTGTTTCATTATTTACAACATTCTTTATTATGGTGAAAAGTTTACGATTAATATAAATTCTTCTCATAATATGAAAAAAATATGAAAAATATGAAATTCAATAGAAAAATCTATTAGGTTAATAGATCCTAGGTTAGGTTAATAGGCCCTTACCTTGCGAAGTTCCAATAGCGCGTGCCATAAGCAACAACATGGTCGATCACAAGTCGAGCCATTTCATAGGTTTGGCTAAGCGCTCGAAGTTGTGCAAATCGCACATATCTTTTGATATATAAATGCACGTGTAAGGTACAACTAATTTTAATTTGCAAGATGTTTCATAAATAGTTACTAGCAATTGATCATTGAACAAGAAAGATTTATTATTTTGAAGTAAATAATAAATCAATAATATCGACGTACCACGATACTTTAGGTTAAGGGATTAAGTATTTAAACAATGATTGAATAAATTTGTATAAAAGTGAAAATAATTTCCACAATTAATTTCTCATTTCTTTATTACATTTATCATACGATAGAATGAAGCAGTAGCAGAGATAGAATTGATTGATGAAATGATGATTTTTATTAGAAAATGATTCTAATATTATGTTTTGTGATACTGTTTTGAATAAAACTATACTTTCTACTTGTAATACAATTAAATATGTTTTAATGATATTGCATTCAGTATTATAAGTTTTATTTTGAATACAAATTAATTTTGATAGAAATATTTAAATACAGATTATTGTCAGTTGCATTTTAATGTTTGCATTTTAACGTTGCAATTTTGTATTTGAACGTTTGAATTTTAAGCAACGACTAACAATACAATGTTAGTAATAATTTAGATGGAATTTTAACAGGAAATAATAATAGCTTTATTATCAAAGAAATTGCTCTTATTACTTGCTTTGAAATTTAAAGCCAGGAGAGTCATTATGCATATACCGTACAAATTACATAGATTCATTTTAAAGATGAAAAATTTTTATATGAATTGAAATTTGAGAAAAAACTTGAATATTAATTTTCTGGAAGAAGTGTCTCTCGAAAGAAAGAATAAAAAAATAATAAGGGTCTAAGAAAAGAAAGTAAGAGAAAACCAGTCTTCTTTAGTCTTTTCATTATTTTTAAAAGAAATCCTTATTTACTATTTATGAATTATTATAAACGAGTGGAGATGAATTTGTAATAACAAGATATATCGAAACAAGTATGTATATGTACAGAGATAATGTATGCCGACTTTGATCATCGCTCACTCAATGCTACAATACCAAAAAAATATAGTAAAAAGCACATTGCCACAAAAAGTTAACCTTCTTGTGTAACTCTAGCTGAAGATTACAAGAAACAGCAATAACAATCTAGGCCTTGTAACCCAAAACAACGTTAGTATTCAAAAATACAATAATATGGGTCTCTCCCAGTTTTGAATTTTCCGATTCAATTTGAAACTTTTTCTAGGGCCATGAGCCGCTACATACTATTCAAACTAAAATGTTCTAAGAATTGTTTAATCACTTACATTTCAGTGAATTCCTTTCTCATCTCTCAATTATTACAAAAATATTATTTTATGGATATAATTTATATAGCATTGTTAATTTTATCGAATTTTATCTTGATATTATCGATTAATAATATCGCTTCCCTTACGGGTGACTACAGTCCCTCTCCGTAAAATGTCACTGACATACTATGGGCGACTACAATCGCTCTGCGTAAGATGTCACTCACATACTACAGATGGCTATAGTTGCTCTGTGTAAGATGCCTCGTGTTGTAAATACGACGAGTATTCTACATCCTCAAGCCTTTTATTAAACAATAAAATGTTGTAACAAGAGAGCAGTGTATGTGTTGTCATCTTTCTACAATGAAGAATTGGTTGACACGATATGTCATTATCGCACACAAAAAATGATTACAGTCGATTGATGGGAACTGTGGAGCGAATCGCGATGCCAGTGCCAGATCTGCGATGTTAGCCTATGTGTAACACCATATTTCGAAAAATACTACACGCAATACCATTATTAAAAGCTATTAGTATCATACAATTATATTATATTATGTCATTTTATTATACTCTGTAATGTTATTTGTTTCGAAATTTTAATTAAAAGTGAGTGCGTTAAGAAGTCATAAATACTCTGTTTCTGACTCTGTCAGAACAGCTCGGTTTGCAGTGACGCGTAAACGCGACCGCTGAAATCTTTCTCGCCCACTGTGTACTGTGTTCGCGTGTTTTGACGCGGCGGCTCGTTCAGCGGATGCCGCCCGTAGTGAAAGGGATATTAGTGAAATTAAGGTTATAAAATCTAGTTTGTAGAATTTTGTTGCGAAATGTTTTTACAATTTTACAAACTTCAAGTTAAATCACTAATATTATTACTGCATTTTGCAAATGTCTATAGCAAAACGATAAGCAGAGTATTGAAGATTTTAAGATCACTTTTGTAACAGCGCATGAGTCAACGGAAGAGATTCGAATCGGGAGTGACCCACATTGTTGTGCCTTGGGGTGTCAACGTTGTTTTGCTTTGCTAGGTTCAAAGATAAACAAACTCCGAGCAAAATATTATCGCCGTTATTTGTAATCGTCAACCGGAGTTACATTCGAACTTTTTATAATATCCACCGGCTGATACAAACTAACGAACGTGCTCTCTAGGACAATCAGCATAGCGAATCAGTATAGCAAGTCAGTATAGCGAATCGGTATAGCGAGTGTGAGTTGAACAGTAGCATTGAGCGAGCGACGATAACCATTGGCATACGCTATCTCTGTACTTGTATTTAAAGTGATTTTAATATACGTTACGATCTTATCACTCGTCGCTTTAATAAACCAACACGTATAATAATCCACCTTACTTTTATATAAACCTATACATTTTGTATACGTCCATTGAGCCATTCTTTTATTTTTTATAAAAATAATATTAAAACATATAAGTCGAAGACTAACTAATTTAGAAAATATTTTTCCTTCATATGAACAATAAAATATTTTTGAGTATTCAAAGTAGAGCTTTTTACAATTACAGAACTCACCTATAATAGCTTATCACCAATTCAGTTGAAACCGTAAGTTGAATTTTATAATCGTTAGAAACGATTGATTTATTTCAAAAATTTTTGCATGCAAAATGTTTTCAATTATCCGTTGTAGAGGAGTTGTAATAGAAAAACAATCTCGCGAATTTCGTGTAGCTGACTTATCAGAGAAACTAAAAAGCCACAAAATTACTTTGTCACAAAATTATTTATATTTACATATCAATGTATTTCTAAGAAGAATTACAAAACTTAAAACATTTAAAACTCGCGAAAATTTTGATCAGAAGTTGCAAATACGTAGGGTTTACAAGATATCAATATAATGTTACGCCTATTATGTGTATAATATCATTTACATAAAATAGGTAATATTAGTAATATTGTACTTTATATTATTTTTATTGTATTTCATAATCAAAATCAAAAAAATTCGTAAAGTTAATGTTTTTATGTATGTAGACTTTTCTAATTGATTGCGTATACGTATGTAACTAATATACAATATATAATACTAGCATTGAAATCTTGTAACCTGTAACTTATAAAATGTCGAGAATAATAATTCTTCAATCCTATAATTTCATTTTCGGCAAATTTACGATGCTTACGATCAATGAAAGTAAAAAGTAAGAGAAAGAGGAACTCGATGGAACTCCAAGTTTATAAAGTTCGAGATTCCTTCGTTGAACGCTAAACCTTGACACTAGAAAGAATTAAGACCAAAAAGGCAATCTAGCTAGAATATTTTTGATTTTTTTGGAACGCAGCCGGCCAGTCGTGAATCGAATCCACAAAAAATCTAATTTCGACGCTGGGATTAGATTAGCGACAAGCGGAAGCTTTCGCCAACGGAAACCGCTCGAATGAGGTTATCGGCGACGATTACCGAAATTTCCCGATATCCCGTACAGACTGGCGTTTTTCCGCTCGCGTCACCGTGACATCGATCGTAAAGAGCATCTTCCATAGCCGTGGGTCAGCATGCGGAAAAACACGCACGCAGATCACTGGAGCGCGCCGCGAAGCTTATTTTCGAGAGAGAAATGGCCTGTGTCTGTAGTTTACCGTTTTACCGGCATTATTTTTACGATGAAACGTATCGTATACGTGCACAGAGAATATCACGGGAGGGAAGAAATTGAGAAAAATGTTTTACATTTTCAACGTTATTGCATTACTTTCGGACCAGGAAATCGGTGCTCCTCGTGTAACGTAGTTGAATACCTCTATAGGAATTTGGAACTTGATGCTTCCTTTGTAACGATCACAGCTTTCGTTCGACGATCATACTTCGCCATGTAATATTAAATAGGATCGTTCGTGGATCTTCCTTTTGATTCAGAGTTTGGTTTTAGTTACAGAATATTTTATTTGCCAAAATTAGATGCAAATTACATAGGAAGACTACAGAAGAAAAACACAACAGACGTGGATGTTTCACATTTTTTATCTTTCCTCAGGGCAGCAGTTTCAGAGTCCAGTACGTTTTCAATTAATTTTATGTTACCAAAATTGTAATTTTATTAGATTTCGCAGGAAAACATGTATTTTCCCAACCTGTTTGTAATTTTGAAAATCTTATTCGTCGTAATATTTAAATATTGAAGATTATACTATTGAAGATGTTAAAATATTATTTGTTTTAACAATTATACCTTTGGCATACATCTAGTAGGTTTTTCTCATTTTTAGCTATTTTGTATTTAAATATTCCTCCTTAATCATAAAATGACATTAAAATAAAGAAACTAGAAAAACTGTATTAATCGTGTATTTTTGTATTAAATTTTTTATTTTGAAAATTTAATTACTTATTGTAATTAGATATTATGTTCACAACACTATTATAGCTATTACATTAATCGTATCTATTTGGGGATTGATAGATTATTAATTTGTATGTAAAATATATTTTAAAATAATGTAAAATATTTATTTATTATTTTTTACTTTTGTATTTAATTTTCAAAAAATTAAAAAATTTTTAAAAATGACCATTTTTAGATAAAAATGGCAAAAATCAATTTTAGAAGTATATAAGTATATATTAATATATAAATATTAATTATTACTATATTTGTTTTAAAATCTAATATATTTATATTATTTATATAATAATTTATAATTAAATATGTATATTTGAGGCTTGAGTTGAAAAAAATTCTTTATATATAATTATTTAATTATATATAATAATTTATATATACATATAATTATTTTATAATCTTGAGATATATATACATATTATAATATATTTTGGGAAATATTAATATATATATATATTTATGTATTTATGAAATTTATATTTATAAATAAAGTATAACACACACGATAATTATAAATATTTATATATTATTATATATTATTATATAAATATTTATATTTTCATATTTCATAAATTTTGTATATTAAAGGTTATTAACGAAAAATTAATACCTGCTTTTTTTCTATTATTATTAACAGTTAATGTCATATCAATCAGGATTATTAGCGACAATTTGTAAGCACCATCGTTTTAAAGAATCTGAAAAAATTATGAGTTAATAAACATGACAGGAGGCTATTGCTGTAAAAATATAAGTGTTATCACTTGATAACTTGACTAAAAAATTGGCATTTTAAAACTTTCTTAACTTTTTAAAAATAGATTTTTCACTCAAAAAGATCTGGAAAAATTCTCAGATATGTAATACCGGCTATAGTATTTCAGACATGTTGCATAATTCTTTATAGGATATAACAACAGAAACCTGTTACTACCCTGATAATAGTGGGCTAAAACTTTGACAAAATGTTTTTTCTAGGAAACTCTTTCGATCGATGTATCACATGTTTAATTTGATTTAGGCGCGCTTTTATCATGTTTATTCGACTATAGCCTTTAAAGATATTCGAACATGATTCTGTATTTTTGGTATTTCTTTGAAATCGCCATTAATGTGATATAATCTTCTTTCACGAATATTATGCAATTAATCGAAATTTGCATGATGCAAATGTTGGATATTTATTGGAGAAACAGAGAATATGTGAAATGTGTATGGTCAATTGGTAGTTTTGTTAGTAGTACTTAATGTCTTCTATCAAGCGATAAAACTAGACCAATAGGACTGTAATTGTTAATACCATAATTCACGTTATCATGTTGGTACAATTCATGCATTGTTACTACAAACACACTGAAGCGTTCAGATACTTATGAAGTATGAACACAGTCACATTTAACTTAACTATTTGCTGCCATGTTACTTAACGAACAAATCAAAGACTCAAAGAAGCGTTATCAATGAGTGCGCGGTAAAGAATCAATGTCGCAAAGCACATCGAGGTAATCGAGTCCAACGAGTGAAATCGAATCAAACGAGCAAAGTTTGTTATTCTTTAATGAACGAATCGCATTACTAAATATACCTACAGCGGGATTTAGTGTGGCAAAAGTCAATACAGAATCACAATTCTAAGTGTGCTTACGGTTGTGCGTTCAACAAATTGCAAATTCGCAGATATGCCTCGTCGTTGTAGATTGCATTTCGTTAGTCTCTATGGAAATGCGTGTTTTCCATGCATATTGAGCACTGAAATATGATCGAACGGATATGTTGCAAATTAAGAGCTGCACGCATGTTGAGTAAGAATTGAAAGAAAATTTGATTTTACGACCGTCGTGGTCGTATTATGATTTCCTGAATACTCGTTAGATTTCTCTTTCTCTTTTCTTTGTTTCTTTTTTACTTCAAAGTTGTTTGGTTAAATTGCAATTGTATATTTTTAGAATAATATATAAATATATTGTTTTGATATAATCAATACAAGATTATACTGTTTACTAGATCTACTAACGAGTTTCTAACGAACTCTTTAAAAGTGAATCCATCGAATACTGTAGTTCATATATAAAAGTTGTAGATATGGAAGAAATGTTAATATTTTACTTTACCTTTTTAATGCATTTCATTATGTTGAGGTTATTAGGTGGATGTGACTTTAATAGAAGTGCGTGGGTAAAGTGTAAGATAGAAAAATATATTTAAAATATATTGAAATGTAAATACAAGTCGCAATACTATTGAGCTGGCCCAGATCCGCACGCTGGCAATGTTGCCATATGACTGAAAATCCTGAAGCCATCGTTGCCTGTTTACAATGTATGGTTTGTCCTCGACCCTATCTTTTGTTTATGCGCTGTCGATGGCTTCAGTGCTTGACAAAGCTAAAAAACCAGATGTAGAGTTTTCTTAAAAGTGGTGCCGACTTCAACACATTAGATCCACGTATTATCAAATTTAAAAGCAATTGATCTATTTATAATAATTTTTAATTTCTAGTTTTTAAATCAAAAATACTTACAAAATATTTGCATAAATCATGCTTTTCAGCATTAATTTATATACTGGAATATTTGGAATTTTTAGGATATTTAGAATGTTCAGAATTTATTTTAATAAGTTTTTTTATTTACATCCCCACATTATATTCTTGGACATTTCCAGAGTGTTTTCCATATTTGCAAAATTAATGCATTTAAGGGTTAACCCAGATATTGAAATTTTACCATAATATGAAAATTTAGTCTTCTTTATTTTTTTACAGTATGTTCGTTGGTTTTTCTGATATAAGGAAAACTGGAAGTATCAATTATAACGTAAAAGTATTTGAACAAATTAAAATAAACTTTCCACACCAACGTTTTTTATCAGGCTATTTTTTTTAACTCGAACACCCGTCCTCGAATTAAACTCAAGTTTCAAATAAAGTTTGTTTGATTCCCTTCTTCCAATTAAATATTCTCGGAAAGCACCTTCTGACAAACTAAATTATTTAAATGTCTACTTTTACTATATTCTTACATACAAACGGAAAGGAAAATAAACGTAAGCTACTTCAAATTTAAACAAACAAATATTTTCTCTTAATTCTAGAAGATGCTTTCGTCATAATACAAGCTCGATTGTTTTCTTGTTGTATCTTTCGTTTCGTTTTGTATTTTTGTAGAATTTTACCATACTCGACTCGATGCGATAGTCGACGTTCATACAGAAGAAATTAAATTTGTGTTTCTAACATATTTTTAACACATTTCTAACAAATATAAGTCGATCAATTAATTATACACTTTCAATTTTATGCGACATTTACCCGTATTAAAATTTTAAATAACATTTCTAACAATTTATTACGGTTTACATGTAACATATGAAAATTCTATTTATAATAAAATTTAATATGTATATCAACTTCTTCCTATTAACATTTTATTAACTAAGTTATGGTTTTCACAGCTGAATGGTACTGAACAATAATTATGTATTTTAGAAACCTTAATAATATATGCACAGCAATTGATAAACAAAGAATCACACATTTATATGATACTTGTACTCATTCGTATTTACATGTGCAACGAAGGGCAAACTTATGACAACTTTGGAATAATAACTCTCAGATCAAGTCTCTGGTATTTTTGATCTTGGTTGATAAATAGTTTTGTACACAAACGTCGATATTTTTCACACAAAGTGTAGTCTTTGAGATTATTTGATATTTCGTTTACTGTGTTCTATTAAGTTACTGTGTTTACTATGTGATTAAATCAATGTAAATTCGAAAATTCTCTAAATTGTAATAATAAAATTAAAATTCAAATTTCTTTCAAAAACCAGTGTGGTCTTTGGTGGAGAATTAAACTTGAGCGAAGGCTCCTACGGACACGTCCAATAGTCGACTGCCGGGTAGACGCTTGACTGTTAAATGGTTTAGTGCGTAGAAAATGTCTGAATAGTACATAGTTGAGCTTTTAAACTCTCGGGAGATGAGCAAACAATGTTATTGTGCGATACTAGATAGTACACAGAAATGTGGATTTTTCTTACATCTTATACCGAGACACGTATATATCCTGAGATGCTCCTTATTTTATTATGTATTGTAAAATATATAGCTATATATGCATAATTATACAAGGAAATCATCAACGACCGTATAATAATATTGATTTTCATGAGAACATATTGAATCGCGTTTCATCCCATATGCGTACCCAATTTTAATAATTCCCTTCGAGGTTGCAACTGATCGCAGTTAAAATTTACATTTTTTAAAACTATAATATTTAGTGATTATAGGAGTGCAAATCATTTTTCCAGTAATCTCAGATATTTTTGGAAATGAATCAAAAAGAAAATTTTTGGTAATTATTTAGAAAACTGCTATCGAATTTCAATGATTTTCAAATGTATCGTAGAATTCAACATTTTGAATATTTTTTTATCGATTTTTTAAAACCAAAAGCTTTTTTTGTTTTCGAGATATTTGCAAAAAGCAGTCGACACCACATAGCGAATTTTGCCTACGCATACTATGTATGTAGCTGTGACACAGTCACAAGCATAGCCGACACGTTCGCCGTTTGGCGATCTGTTTACATCCATCAACTGTGAATCTTTTTATGTTTGTACTATACTCTACAAACCTCAATAATCATTCGCAACTGCACGGGCGTGATTACAGGCAATGTTTTCAAAAATCTGTTCTGTCAACAACATGATTTTCGTAGTCGAGTAATTCAATTCTTTGATATTATAGTTGAAATGATATGAAAACCTAAGTCAAATCATTAATGGTAACCATTTTTAATACGTAGTCGTGCATGGGGTTGTAATGCTAGTAAGGATCCGTGGAATACTTTACCGAGCCTTCGTTTATACATATATACCACATATAAACAAAAGATAATTTAGATTTTGCACGAGGTAGAAGATGAGCCAGGCGATCTTGCACAGCAGCCGTTAGTTAGATTCGCATAACTCGTGGTGAACTCGGCGCGGAGGGGACTCGTCATGTTATGCCCCGGAACCTAAAACCCCAACCTAACCCCGATAACATATTAAAAAATCATTGAAATCCAAGATGATGGCAGCTTTCTAAATAATTACCAAATTTTTTACATATGTTAAAAGATATACATAATATCATTGTGTTATATATACGATCGTCGTTTTTGCGTGCGGTTGCGAGAGTTCAGCATCTGCATATTTGTCGTTTCGATGCGGGGTAAAGGGTCGGCCGCTTGCTGTCAAACCCGTGCAGATGTTGCGCGACGTCTTCGATAGCGGCGGTGAATACCTGTCGGTACGATGCAGGCCTCCGTTCGTCTTCGGTATGACGTGCAGAGGTGATGAGCTTTTCACTGGCCGCATCATTCCTTGATCGGTCATCGTTTCAAATCCCGCCTTCACCTGTTTATGTTGATGCGAGTTGTTGAGGCGAGGCATCGAGGTTCGTCGAGGAAGGGCCGGGCGTGGTTTTTGATATGATGTACCATGCTGTGTCGTATTTTGTCTCTACCGAACGAGTGGACGGTCGTATCCGACAATTCGGCGAGAAGTCGGTAATACATCGACTTATCGATGATCGTTTTGCTCGATACAGTCTCAGTCGTAGCCGTGCATCGTGTTGTCGATAGATTGCTGGTCTTGTTGCTGTGGCGTCGATTTCGAGGGTCGACCAATAACCTATAGTGGCTTAAAAAGTCTATGCCGATGGTAGGCGTGTTAACGTCCGTCATCGTGAAACGCCGTTTCGTATTCGTCGTAGTGGTAAGTCCCGTTTCCATACTCTCATAGAGTCCGGTCTGCCAGTCTCCTTATAACCAATATCAATTACTCCTATTAACATAGTCAACTCTAGAAATAAAAATATTTATTTTATAAAAGTCGAGATTTATAATAAAATGTTTAAAATATTTGTTTTTCTGTAATCTCAGATCTATGAGTGCTGAAGAATAATACTCGTAACAATTACATCAATAGAATAGAATACTTCGTAATTTCGCCCACATCCATAGATATGTACGATTCATTCCACGGTTATCTAAGTAATTCAGGAATGTGGAATCCATAGGTATATGGGACTTCTGTTACTTTATTAGTTGTATTTTTACACTTATTTTTTACTGATACTCGAAGGATGTTGCGGATGAGGCAAGCTACTAATGTACTCTGACAGATTTAGTTAGTTAGTTGTATCTTGTGTGGGAACCGTTTTGCTAAACTATCGGACTGGATTTTAGTGTCCCCACACGGCAAGTTACTAAATTATTCGCTACTCGATTGAACTGCTGGACGTTCCATTAAACTGACTTAAATTTTAATACTCACACCCAACAAGTTATTAAAATTACTCGCCATTCAACCAAAAAACAACGTGTCTGAATGAATCCTAACAGATAGTATAACATTCATTATTATCAAATTACCTGTTCCCTATTATTGATCAAGAAAATTTATTATATGTAGCTTCGATGTAGGTATTCATATAATAATAAATTATTTTGTTATGGATTCAATTTCAAGTTGTTCCTTTTTCTTAATTTTTGTTGAAGTAATTACTTCAAAAAGAAAACTCTACATCTTTACTTTTGTATATCCATGGCCTGGAAACCGCTGTTACGAAGAGAATAGAATTTAGTGAAACAAAAAATTCGAAATAAGGAGAGGTCCATATTATTATGCCCTTGAATATAAATTATATTTTGGATTACAATATCTATAAACAAAAGAGCTATAAATAGATTTCTATTATTGTTTCTTGTAGTCTTCAATTAAAGCTACAAGGTTAACTTTTTGGTGATGTCTTTTGCTATAAATATATTATAATTTAATTTGAACTTTACAATTTGTCCAGCTGAACATTTGGTAATTTTTTCTAGCTTAATACTATAAATATATGAATGTACTCCCTATCATAGCTTCTGCTATTGTATTGTAACACTATAAGAATGAGACACTTACACCTTTATTTATTTCAATATATTTTTCTATTACAAATTCATTCACTCGTTCATTTATCAGTCAATCTCAATGTAATTTGTAAAGAATCTTATATTTTACTTCCTACATAATGGTTTCATAAATTTTTCAAGAAATATCCACAAGTCTTGCGAAAACGTTTAATTTATCATAAATATCGTCACGTTGTTATTTTTCTTTTATCTTTGGTTGTATAACTCTATGAAACGAGTTTGGAATTTACGAGGAAAGATCGATTAGTCTGATTAACGTAGTTACAAGCAATAAATCGCGTTTGGGGACGTTACATTTAATGTATGATACTGCTGCGATTGTTCGAACGGTGACGATCTTCGACCTTATAGCAATGCGACTGCGTTCATACGTTATTCGATGTGTTAACCTCAATTTTGAAAGTAACTCATGTAACATATTTGAAAGATTTAAAGATCAAATTAAGTACAATGTAACCATGAAATAGATTTCTAGTGCAAAGTTCGTGTTGTGTCGAAAGAAAACGTGGAGGGTAATAAAATAATCTAAAGAATTTCAAATATACAATCCAATCTTTTATCTACATAGATGTAACGTAATCTATATAAAAAATAACATTGAAATTTTTTCGTATCATTTATCTTTTGACGGCTATTTCAAAGACAAAAATTTGTTAGCATCTTATACATATATGTACATATTTACTTCTTTTGTTTAAAATAACAATTAGCTTATTTTCTTTTATTTAGCGTACTTTAAAGGTCAAAGTTCAAAGAGGAAGCGAATTTTACAAAAATTCCATCAATTAAGTATTGGTAAATAACTCTACCAGTTAAGTTTTATCTTATACTTCTTTACCTTATTGTTTTACAACCGTTCGCGGAGAGACGCGATCGCGAGGAAAGCGCGTCAGCGAGAGGCGTAAATTCTCGCTACGATTCGGATAATCGACGCCGCGAATTAGTGGTTAAGATAACAGAGATACTTTGATGAATTTAACACTGTATTAACAGGGTTAATATAAACTTGTATATTTAACAATAATTGATACAAGAATAAAGACGTCACATATTATTTGGCGATGAATAGAGTGTTACAGAAATTCGACCAGACCATGATATCTCTCGATGAATTCGTTGGATTAAGCGACTTTAATTTTATCGGTCAGACCTCTCGATGTATGCTGTCAGAATCTTCAAATGAGACGGATTGCCCTTCGATCATTGCTTTGTCTTCTCTGGCAGACAACCCCCACTACGCTCGGGTCACGCCACCGTTCGCGTCTATGATCACGTATGCCACCTTCTTTGTGTGGATAAAGTAACGGACCGAAATCGACGTTTCTAGAGCTCCACGCTTGTCGATAAATATGCGTTTGCCGCTACACTGTATACGTTTCGCCGGTCCTATAAGACGATTTGTCTGTGTCACTGTAGTACCGCGAGCGACGGTTAGAAATACGGCCTATAGTAAGCCTCGTGACTATAATTTCGATCATTTGCACTTTTGTTGAAGAAATTATGATGATGGAAAAAGTATAATTTATAAAAATGTTCTAATAGTAAAAGGTTAAAATATTACAATGCAAATTTGATTAAAATTTGAAGTTATTGAATTATGAAGTAATCTCACTCTCGTTTATTGCATGATGAAGATATGAGTAGGTTATTAAATAAAGAGGAAAAATTATTCAGTTAAGAATATCCAATTTGTACCTGTATGATTTATGGCAGAGATTATGTTTTCTTACTAAGGAAATAAATGCGTAGGTAGAACGGAAGATAGTGTTGCTTTTAATCTGCTACTGAATCTAAATCTTCTTCTTGATACTAATTTATTGCAAAGAATATAGCAAGTAAGTAATTGTGAGAAAACAAAGTATAATTTTAGATCTAACATGAAATTATTTATTAATTTTGTTATGATTTAGAAACAAATGATTAATAATAATATTTTCCTTTCCTTAATGTTATAAAGATTAATTGCAGGATTTTTTGCAAAGCTGAAATGCACGAAAATTTTAATGTTGAAATTAATTCCCCTGAACAAGGTTATACATATACATTTGGGGGGAGAAGCGAAAATGCAAATAAAAGAACAAAGCAACTAGATTTTTCACGAAGACAAATCTATTTAAAAAAAGGACATTTTTATTAAAACGAAATTTTTAGTGAATAGTTTAGTGATAGAGGTGTTTATTAAATGTAGAAAGGAAAATTGTATACTTTTATGAACAAAACGTATTATTATGTTCAAAAGGTCAAAATATCTTGAATTATGTATTTTTTATAAACTCGAGTTTATTATGATATTTTTTTTATAAAATCGAGTGACTTCTCTTCTTTTTTCAGACATATTGCACCGGAAGTTACTGCTGGTTCTGGATTTTGAACTGTTACGATTACTTATGCACACATGATTAGTTTTTAAAGTCAATATATCTTTTTCGATACTTCAGATACTATTTTGTACATACAGTACATGTTACGGTATTGACACGAAGAGAAGTTGCTTCAAACTTTTATTGAAAATCGAAGCTTTGTAAGTATTAAAAAAACATACCAGCGAAAAAGATATTCAATTTCTGGAAATTGTCCAAATTTTTCAATTTCATTGAAAATCCCAAGTTTATATTAGAAAAGTGAATTTCAGGTTTTGAAATTCTGTTCAAAGATTTGGATGAAAATCGTGATTTTATACGAGGGCAATAGAATAGTAGAAGAAATAATCGATTTTAAATTGGAATGTGATTGCAATAAAATAAATTCCAGGAATTGATGAAAGCTTTGAATTTGTAATTTCAATCGAAATCGTGATTTTGTATTAAGAAAATAAGATAGCAGAAGAAATATTCGATTTCAAGGTATTCCAAGAATTTTTTTTTTTATTTAATTTGTACTTTACAATTTGTTCAGCTGGACATTTGGTAAATTCCGAGAATTTAACGCTACTTCCCTACGCACATTTATTTAATTTATATAATGTACATTTCTTTGTTATTGTTCAAATTAATTCTGTTTCATTTATTAAATGTTCTTTATTACTATTTCCTGTTAAATCACTCAAAATATATAAAAATTAGCAGAAGAAAGAAAAACAGATGAAAGATAGAAATTTAGGAAACTGTATTGCATATTTTTAGACTATAGAATTCAGAATCATATAAATAACATTTACATCGCCTAATTTACATTACAATATCGAATAATGAAAACATTGTACAAGAAAAGTAAAGAAAGTTATAAAGTAAGTTGCATTAGCAATTATAATACTCTGTAAACTCCGTAAACAAGAAACATAACAAATATATTAATAAACATGCCCATTATAGGTATAAGAAGAGAAATCTTCTTAAGCCATAATAATAACAGAGTAAGTAATTTGAACTGCCCTGCACAATTAAATTAATATTATCAGTGAAAGTTTACAAATTGCAAATTATTTGTCACTTACTGATATTAACACATTATCTTGTATAGTAACTTTTTAAATGGATCACACGGTTTCAAAACTTAGAAAACTCAACGTATGATTTCAACTAAGAATATGCTTCGCTAGCAATGTTTATGCGTTTATAGCAAATTGAAAGAAAAAAAAAAGATGCAGAACGTATCAAATATACAAAGGAACATAAGATGTACAAGGTATAGTACACTTTATAATATATGATGAACGAAAGAAATTTCTATTTAGATTCTATTTCTTTATTTATATTTATAAAGATATGAATTTGCAAAAACATTCACAGCACACTGATAACCTATTATAATAATTAATGCGAGTATAAATAACCAAGTGAAAAAAATGAAAATAATCTGTCATATGTTCAGTAAAACGTATAATATGAATACACATAAAGTAAAAATAATAATAAAACGCGTTAAGTTGGAACATCAACGTGGAAAATTATTGTGCAGGAAGCAAATATTCCAATATAAGGTAGAGATGAAACCCAATAGTACAAGTAATGAATGGACATATTGATTCATTTGTTGGTGGGCTCTCATTTGGATAGCAATAGTACGTTACACGATAGAACTGGTGGACAGCACTTGCAGTGCATTCGGTTGCGGTATGATCAGCCACTTGGTAATACGAAATATACATGTATATTATTGTACATGTGTATTCGACGCAACGGTCCACTGCATATTTCTCGTATTAGCTTTATCCACGCATGGCCATGCACTACAAGTGACATTAGTGCATCTTGTCTTCCGCAAAATTACTATAATACGCGCGAAATGTCTGAGTTTCACCGTTAATTTCTACCATGTAGCGTAAAATTAAGCATGTACCGCGTGAAATGGTGGAAAATGCGTGAAATCGAGACAAGAAGATGTATTAATGAATGTCAGATTTTATCTCGATTATCTCGATTGTTAAAGCGGTTATTAGAACTCGTTTTTTATTCCTATTCGAGCATATTGTTTGTTGTTTACCATTTAATTACTTATAAATTTCGCATTTAATGTTTATGTCGTAAAATATTTTATTGATCGTTTATCATTCATTTACCATTAATCATTTATAAATTTTATATTATAAAATGATATTATAAAATATTTTCTTATAAAGTTATTACATTTTTAAAGGGCGATTGAAAAATTGTATATTTAAAATACAAAATTAATTGATACAAAGTAGCAATAATGAATTGTTTTATCACTTATATTTGCATAATAATATAGTATTATATAAATTCCAGTTGTGTATAAATCCCATTACGCTATTGTTCTCAAAAGTTACTGTAGAATTCCATAAACTGAAAGACTTACATTCAGAGTTTTATTTTATTATTTTCTTAGTCACAATGTGTACTTTAAATAAAGATAAGTAACTTGTATAATATGATCAAGAAAACGCTTAAGTATCTGATAATAAAGTTATAACAAAGGTATATAGATCTTAATGTATCCTTACAAACTAGTGTTTAAGACTATATTAATCTGAAGAGTATATTTCATACACAGTATTTTATATAATTCTTAAAATAGAGATATAGTATGATAGAAATAAAAATACAATAACAATAATTTAAATTCCTAATTTTCTAAATTTCTCAGATTTATATTTCAATATTTACAAATTTTTAATTCTTTCATTTCTTGCAATACGAGGGATAGTTCTTGCGGGATATCGCTCGACTACTTCGAACTGCAACTTAATGCAATCGATTCTCTTTGAAGCGTAAGGATGATTTGGAAAAACGACAGGACAAGCGCATAGCTCGTAGGAGAATTGCGTGTTTGTTTGTTGAAGTTCTATTACAGATTGATGGTAGAAGTAATGGTTGATGTTAGGCAAATTCCCGAGGACACTTGAATTTCTTGATTTAGTATTTTCGAGAGAGAGAGAGAGAGATGGAAAGAATAAATAATTGGCGAATGCGTGTTCCGAGAAGGAAGAAAGTCTAACTTCTATGTACTGGTCACATATCAGGCAGCGATAAGCCTTGAGGTGACTGGGAGCAACATCAGAGTATTCGATTAACAGCTCACAGGCGGTAAAATAATAAAGCCGAGTTTAAAGAAAAAAGAGTATGCTATATTTACAAAAATTCCGCGTTATTGGGTTTTTCTTAGTTACAAACGGTTATTTAAACTATCTCTAAAGATTCGATGGCTTTATAGTTGTGTTGTTGCGCTGTAACATAATCCTTCGATCTTAATAGATTTCTTTATAGATAGACGCAGAACTCATTGAATATCGAATCATAAATTTTTCAAAGTGTGAGTCGCGAGCTAATTTTAGATAGAATTAAGTATTAAAATATAAGGTTAGTTTGTATGTCCATTAGATGAGTTTTACCGTCGGATAAGTAACTCAAAGTCGAGTTAGAAATCACATGAAAATTATTATTTCTCTATACTTTCTCTTAGTTCGTATTTCTATATCAAATCAACTCTGGCTTCGCGTAATTTTCGAGCGGGTCGCTAAAAATTACAGTTTTCGAAAGTGGTCTCGGTCTATAAAAGTTATATATAAAGTCCAAATATTTACGAATTTTAACCTCAAAATTTTCCGCTCTTCAGGAATTTATAATCAATTTCCTCACATCGAAATTCACTAACATTCATAACATGCCTGCAACATCTAGTTGGGAAACAGAATTTTTAACCTTCTAATATCTCGCGGTATGGTTTATCTGTTTTACAGCGAAAATTTCCGTCAATCAACAGAATTTCACTCGACTTCACTCCCAGAGGTGCGAATAAAGAAATCGCGTGATACAACACGATGCTCTTTTTTGCAAAATTCTTGGTGCAGAACTTGTACGGGCATCTGTTGTGTATCTGTTTGGAAATGAACAACAATGAAAGGCGTAAAACATTGCGACGTAGTTTTATGTTCGCGAGTATGGTCGTACAACGACGACAAAGAGTCACGAGACTGCGAATAATTCGTGGACTAGACTTATTTGCGGGATAAAGTAAGCGCCGTTCCGCGAGACGGGATACAAACGACGATAAAGCAGGATTTACAGGGAAATAGCTGTCGAACAGCGGTTTTTCACGCTAGAAAAGATTAAACGATCTTGTTGCAACGTTCTTCTTCGGCGGTCACGTCCTGACAGGCGTATTTTTGTCAGTCATTGTGAAAGAAGAGTAGCAAACTGAATCCGGATCGTTTCAGCCTCGAATTATAGGTTATTGGAAGTTTGCTTTGCTTCGAATTATCTTGTATTTTTTGCGATCAAACGTGCTGTTTAATCAAGTTGAAGATAAATTTGTGTGCATTATGTGAATTAGAAGTGCTAGACAGTTGGGAAAAGTTTGGACAAGTACGTATAATAGTTGACGAAAGTACTGAACACTTGTATTTGGTATGAATGTTATAAATACTATACGTGTATTATACGAAACATTGTACGATTTAACTAGAACTACGATAACAGCTATGGTGATCGTATTTGTAATATTTGAAACGAATGTACGTGGACGTTATATATTATTTATTGCAAGCGTACATTTTGCTGATTATCAAAATATTTGAACTGTATGTTATTCTTTGTGTTAGTAAGCCTCAATAATTTTACTAAGAATATTAACTTTCTATCAAGTTTGCAATTTACAATATGTCTTGTAACTTTTATACATAGCATCGAATTAGTTTTAAATTTTATTTACCTTGTTGCATTGCTAATGAAAGTTCAAAATGTTTCCTATAATATAGATACTATATATATGCATAAAAATTGTCTATATATTCGAATACTTTCGTGCTGGGTATAGTTTATTGGAAAAACGTAGAAGATTAACGATTTGCAAACTAAATAACATAAATGTAGTATAGAACGTTTGTATGTGATTTCGATTAGAAACTTAAAAAGACGTAGGGACATTTGTAGAAAAAGGAAAATGTTTCATTTTAATGAAATTAAAATATTATAAATTAACACAAACGATATACAAAACAGTCACGTATAGTACAAAAAATACATGCCACTTTTTCCTTTTCGCATCTCTGCAATCACATCAACACGTTGGCTTCAATTTACTTGATTATTATTTGCATACAAATGGAATTAAATTAGTGAACAAATAAACAAATATTTATTAAAAAAATTATAACCAGAGACGATTTTATCGTACTCACCAAGCAACCAAAGGATCAATCTTGTGAATTAGCATATTATTTGTGTGACACAATAATACAGATTGACTTTAAGACGATTTTTCGAACGAACTTTGTAACGTACAATTTATTACATAACCTCAAATATTGTTGAAGCGTCAAAAACCTATGATTAAAAGCATACGTACCTTGGGATTCATTTTTAAGAAACCAACGTTAAATAATTATCAGGATGGAATAGGCTATTTTTTAAAATTAAGAGTCAAATCCGGTAATTTTTCCATATTAAAGTAATAGTTCTTTTAAAGATTACAGTTTTTTTTTTACAAAGAATAAGATTATATTCACAATGAAAAATGAATTTAAAATTAAGTTACTGTACATCATAAGATTGTAACTCGTAAAAATATTTTTCCTTCTGCTCGTTAAATGGAAATTTTTGTGGTTCTATTTCAGAATAGCATCTGGTTTGATATTCTTCCTAGAGATTACCTGGGCCATCACGCTGTTCGTAGAGATCTGCGTCAGGTATATATATATATATATTTAACTTTATAAAGCATGCTTCTGTATTCTATTATCATTAAAATAAAAAATAATATATAATGATTCTATATTAGATAATAATAGTTATATAGGACATGTATTTTAAAATACATTAAAGAATTTCAAGTTTTTCAAATTTCAAATAGAAATTAATATTATTTAATTATGTGTGGGTGAAAAATGGGATTTTGGAAAATGGAAATTTTAAACATACCTAACACGTACCTAATTACACATTTTTAACAAATTTGCATCATATTGTTTCTATTTTACAATGTTAATGTTATTGTTACTGTTAACTGCGGATATTTATGCAAATTTATATTCATTTAAATTCGATAAAATAAATGAAATCTCAGCAAAGATCTTTTACTTTTGCATATATTTGCAGCTTTAATTGCTCAAAATAAAATTAAATAAATATCCGCAGTTTATTCATTATATTTTATTTCATTTTATTCTATAAATTCTTTTACATCTGTCACTATGAGAATCGAAAACATACCTAACAACAATTCGAACGTGACCAGTTTTTTCACACTTCTTTATGACAATTCTATAGTTTCTTTCAAATAAATCACGCGTTATTCCAATCCACCTATTTCTTTTCACTCTTGTGTTCTCTCATTGTCTGTTGAGAATGCTTCAGCCGAATCTCATTGATTTTCTAATGCCATTCGAGATATTTCAATAAACGCAAAAACATCGACGAAATCGAGCAAACTATCTGCAAACGAGAATACGAAGATACGAAGAAAAAGCAGCGGAGAGACGAGAAGCAGACTGTTAATTACCAGGTCCGAACTTTGTCCCAATTTTCTCGACGTTCGATCGCGAATTTCCTCGATGTGTAAAGACTGGCCGAAGAATTCGAAGGGTGAACGAGGAAGATATGCAAGAACGCGTTACAGGGGTTGAGGATTGTGAAGTCACTGGAAGTCTAGTCTCATCAAGGGCAAAGAGAATATAGCGAAAGATCGAGGGACTACAGCGAAAAAGCAGTTTCTAAAGCAAGAGGTGATTTTATTGGCGAACCAACTTCCGGCAATCTATCTCGATTCGACACTACTCCTTTCGGCAGTTTATACCTTTGTCGATTAAAAGGGAAGGAAATTCAAGGTCTTCTTACTACCACCAATGAAAATGAGACGCTTTATGCCGCGTACGCGGACAATTTTTCTTTCTCTTCTTTACTTGTCCGCCGATCGCATCCCTTGAATGACGACTCAAAGGGTGGTAGCGTTTCTGTCGGGTTGAATAATTGCGTGTAATTATTTTGAGATATTATTTTCTTATGTATTCATAGGAAATTTAAAGAAATCACACAAAATCCATATAATACGTAAAAAATATAAGTTATTCAAAGCAGAGTATCCGTTAGAATATTTAACGGATGGAAGAATGTCTTCACTAGTTTGTTCTAAATTACATACATGAAACTGTACATCCGCGGTTTTGTTAATTATGTTTGTAAGAATATGGAATTACATATAGAATACTACGAGATTCGCATTTTGGAGAAATACCTAAACTTATTTATAGAATGGAATTCTACAAGGCTTTGCATGACAATTTATCAAGTCTTTATAAAATAAATTAGGGAATCTGGAAAATACCGTACGTCTCTTTATCGTTTAAAATTAATATGTACTTAATATGTACTGTATTGTAATATGTACTAAACAAAGTTGAAAAAAACTGTAAATACAGTGAATAGTGAGATTAATAAAATGATATCAAGTTTTTCGTAATACGAAAGGTGAAAAGCTTTCTTATGGGAGAGATATTGCTGCTTAATTACGGTTATTGTATATTGGGATTAAAAATGGTTTATACATATACTTCTTTATCAATTAGAATTAACATTTAAAACGCAGTTAGAAACAGTTGGCCAATATATAGGTAATAGTATAAATATAACAGGACCGTGACAACGATTAACAATTAATTGTACAAATAATTTTACATAATGTTATGATTAAATAATTCAAATTACATTATTTGATATTGACAATTTAAAATGATTGTAAATAACAACAATTATACTAAAACTACATTTGTATATCTTCCTAAGAAAAAATCAGTCTAAAATAAAAACTGAATAGAGTGTACATATTGTATACGTATCTCTTAAACATATATATATATATATTTGTTTCTACGAAACGTAATAGTGTTTTAATTCAGAGGACATCAGGCAAATTGATACAATACTGTTAATAATATTCATATGACTGTAATTAATTGTTACTCCAGTTATGACTAATTGTCTCCTATTAATTTATGATTGCATGAAAATGTAGGGACAATACATTAAACAGTTCCATTCATAAATCCTAATTAAACATTAAACGTATTATTATCATAATTTACTATTTTGATATTGTGGCTGCACCCGACGACGCAACTTTCCCACGACTCCGCGACACAAAGCATATCAGCGAAACCCTACGTAGTGGGGATATCGGGGGGCAACAAAAGAAACGAATCGATTAAAAGAGACATTCGAATTTGAACAGCGAGGCATAGTCGAGCAGCGAGAAAGTCGGTGGAAGAAATCGAGAATTGTACGAAATCAGTTGCAGGCGAGGATTGTTAATTGTTGAACAAATATATTGTTGAACACCGCCGAGTATTTCTGTGGCACCTTACGCCGAACGTCGCCTCAATATTATTTATTATTTAATAATATTAACTTATTTATGATTATTATACATCATTTCACATTCTGATTATTTTTATTTTATCTTGTTGGAAACTTGAAGAATGGCTTCCAACTTGGTGCAATAAAATGCTAGAGTTAAATTGAAACATAATTTAATGGTTTTAAAAAGACGTACATTCACTGACAACGATGTTATTTAATAATAAATAATATTTCATGAGTAACAAAATTTAGTCAATAATTTTGTACACACTAAACATTGTCAAATCTTACCAACACCCCATTCCTTCCATTATTCCATATCTCAATGAACTTACTAGCTTTTTTACATCATATCCAATTCATGACAAAAAAGTTAGTTGTTTAATTTATATATCAATCCGCGTTGTTACATATCAATACCTTTGTTCATAGCTAAAACATTCGTAAACATTCAGTTCCATCCTTAATGTGATGTCTATCAACATGTAAGAAACAGGAAAATGCGAATGAAGCATAGCCCAATGTAATCTAATTTACTACTTACTTGAAAAAAGTATTCATTTTAACGTCTACCGTGAACGTTGTTCCTTACAAACAAAATTATAAATAATCGGTTTTATATACAGCAGTAGCGAGAGTTGCATAGTTTGCGGGAGAAGCATTGTGTAGCGCATTTTTTATAGCTGGAGGCATTTCAAGGTCAACTCCATTATTTTAAATCTGAACAGTTAACTAATAACTTTGCTTTGTTTCTTGCAAATATACCAAGTTGGAGGATTCAATATCATCGAAGATATTCCATTCATTGTTGTAGCGTCGTAGATCTTCTAAAGGGTAGCCATTAACATTCATACTATGGTGCAATTTATCAAGCAACGAGGAAATTGCACTCTGAATTGTTCCTACACCGAGCGGAACGAATACTTTGCGAATATCGTTCTTTTATGGTACATTCTTTGACGTTTTTAATATTCCCCACAGAAAGTACTTTAATGGCTTAGCCAATTGGGAAATTGTTTGTCCAGCGTTTGTCTTGCTACATGTGCAGGGCAGCATGTAAACGCCGCTGTCTTAATCTGTCTTAATCTCAAATTTAATATTAAATAAATAATAATTAATTGATTTGATATTAAGTAAAGTAAATGATAAAAAAAAAAAAACAAAGCGAAATTACTTGTTAACTACAAGGTTTACAGCTAATAAAAAATACAGAATACCATTTAAAACAACAAAGTTGACCTTTAAGAAACCGAAATGCCATCAGCTATAAAAAGATGCACCACATAATGCAACCCTGCAAATCATGCAGCTTTTTTTATTAAAAATTATTTCATACGATGCATACCGCAGATATTATTATTCAAGATGATCAAGTTAGCCAAGACAATGTATACTGTACAATGACATCTTACAGGAATTCCTCTTTTATGGTGGATTGTAATTAAAAAGAGAGCGATAGATTTTAGCAAAAAAAAAAAAAAAAAAAAGGTTTCATTAAAGCTATATCACCTATGATAATTTGTTTAAAAATTGTATTAGAAATAAAGAAATTTGCAATGTTGTTATTGTAATTATTATTCACTAAAGGAAAGAGTGAAGCTTGATTTTAACTTTCGTTAATACAAATTTCAAGAATAAAAATATTTATTTAACGAGTGTGTAATTATTGTGCGTGTGTAAATGATAATAATTACAATAATATCTTATAAGTAGTGTACAAACGCGGTTTATAGTATCTTAGTGCTTGATATATCATGATAACGACATGCTTAGCATGTTTAAAGTTCACATAATAAATATTCGCTCATTAATAATTACGACCATGAGTATTAAAACTATTTCGCTTTTAAAGTTGGTACGTTTGTCTACGTTATCTTTACGTTATCTTATCGCACGCAGTAACGATATTACGTATACGTATTTCACATCTCAAAAAGTGTGCAAATAAAAATAAGAATTCATCGAAAAACACGATAAAAATTTCTTCGAGGTATATAATCTCAGTGTAATATTATTTATGTAATTCATAAGCAATCATTAGTACAGTGTTCTATGATTTATGACTATAATTTATTTTTTTGGGGGGGGGGGGGAAGTAGCTTATTAAATTATTCTGCCGTGGAACTATAACGTGAATGATAAATGATTATGTTAAATATATATGTTTGATTCTAGCTCAATCTAATGTCTTTTTAGCCTGCGGATCTGATAATTTCTGATTCTGATAATCGGATAATTTATAAAAACAGAGTTACTTCTGTTATTATCTTATACTTATAAATAATGAAATATGGGATAAGTTGTCTCTGATTAAAAAAACGGATTAGAGTTGTTGTAAAAATATCTTCTTCGTATGAAATGCCATAAACCATACTGTGCAATCAAATTTTTCACATCCGCTTTCACTGATACCAATTTGAACAGTTCATTAAAAAAAAAATTGCATCAATTTGATTCGATTCGATAACAAACTCCATTCGATTAAAATGTATCAAATAAATGTCAATCAATATTAACACATCGTTTGCAATTGTGAACTTTCCATTCGAAAATTGTTCAAATTAAGAATTACGTAGCCATGCTTTAAAAAAAAATGCTTTACCATTACATTACATTATATCATAATTAATATGAAAAAAGGTAGCAACTAACACGGTACAACGTAATGCACAGTAAATATTATACCATGTGCTTACTGTTACGTCGGCTGACAATCTACCTAGACCAGGCCGCGATACAATACAATAAAGCTAAGGAATTTCTAGCTAAAGTCCTCCAGACCGAACAAACATCCTTTTACCATTCGTTTTCCAACAGTTCATTGTTTACTACGAGCAGATACGGGAAAGTTAGTTTTGTCACGTACGATGCTTCCCACTGGCAACTTTCTCCTGGTCCACCAACCTTCTTATTAACCGATCAGCAACAATGTGTACTGCCCTCGCTTTCCCAACCAAAATTGTCATCAAAAAATCCGATGATCCCCATCGTTTTTTCACCCTGCTTTTAAGAATAGTCAAGGTGTCTGCAACGGGGTGTCTACCCTTAAGTCAACCGCTTACTTAACTTGTACCCGTTGTTGGAAGAAACATTAATACATACGCGTTAATTCGGTGTAAGCTCGATTAAACCACCCCTATTATCGTAATAGAAATAAGGGGATCGATCAGTTCGTGGCGTCGATTGGTCTAATCGGAATTTACGGGAATTTACGATTCCCGTTGACGTGCTTTCGTGGACCAAACACTTTCTTCGTATTTACAAATCAGTACACGCATATATATATATTAATAATAGTATTACATAATATTGTAAAGTTAAGACGGTGTAATATAGATATTATTATAGTAGGATAATAGTTGATCACTCAAACTGATGTATATACCACTTTAAATAAATAAATAATAATAGAAGTGGTGGATAAGTAGATATATATGTACTGGTACAATAAACAAGCCAATATTGCTTATAGAATTCAAGAAAATTCTTTTTAACTAAAAACGCAATTAGAGATATAGAATGCAAGTGCCATAATTATTATTTTTGTGGATTTCCTTTTAATCTACGAGGGACGTTTTAATTAACAGATTCAATGCGGCACGTAAAATAGGAAAGAGCCCCTAGTGGCGGAAGTCCACTTTTCTTCTATCCATTTATCCAGACGTCATCTGCAAGAAAATAAGGAATCGTCTTCGGTTTCGATTTCCAGTACTTCCATTACTCGTTACATACAGTAATATATCTAAATACAAGTTTTATAGAAATATGAACTGTTTTAACTTTTTAAGTATGGCAATTAGAACCTTGTACTTTTTCAAATATACGAAGTTTTTGCTATTTCTACTGCAGTTTAACTCATCCTTATATTAGATTATTCAGTAATTATTTATTAATTAGCTCTAATTTTTCATTTTTATTTCTAGCAATATGTCGTTAGCATACTGAAGGAAAATATGAAGGAGGAAATTTGTGTTTTCAAAAAGTATACACGAATCCTTAAATGAATTAATTTTTATCAAGTATAATTAAAATTCGAGTTCAATAAATGTGTAAATGTAAGATGTATAATATAATATATACTTACAGATAAAGAATTATAGCGTAAATATCTAGCCGAAACAAGTTTGCTCTCAATTCACTGAATTTACTTTCTACAAGATATTAAAACTTAATTTTACATCATATGTAAACAGCAATGTATTAACATCGCAAAGAGAAATATGATAACAATGGAAAATATTATTTTCAATTTTCTCAAGAATTTCATATAGACCATATATTACATGAAAGCTTATATTCCTGTGAAACAGTACAACTAAAAAATACATTTAGATTTCCATATAATAAACATCCATATAATCAACATTTATTCTCTATCATATTTTTATATCTTACATTTTTACTCAAATGATTACAAAATTATTACTCTGTCGAAATTTAATCGCAAACAACGTTTATATCGGTACACTTTGTTGCTTCCATAAATCTAATTTGCAAAGACACAATTCTCGTCGAAAATGACACGCAGCTCTATAACACCGTCTATCATATTTTGTTTCAGAAACGACGAGTCTCTTTGCTCGTGCTACTGGTCGGCAGTGGTGGCGATAACGAGGGGTTGGCGAAGAGCATTGTTTTATCTACCACTATCCTGTATCTTGGCATGGAAACCGCACAGTCTTCGGTTGTCCTATGTCGCGGGTAAACTAGATCTTTCAATATTTTCCCTATACGTCTGGTTGCAGTCGAAATCTTTGAATCGTCTAAAACGATCCGAATTTTTTCTCAGCTTCGGCTAACGTAATCTCAATGAGATTTGAACGTTGCTTTATTAAAGGACGGTTAACTATGATTAAAGTAAAGTTTGAGCTATCGGCGAATAAAAATGAATTATTCCACCTTCAAACAACATTAACTTGCATATTTCTGTAACTATCCCTTTTATGGGATGTAACTTTCAACGCGCGTTACCTTCTTTCTTATCACATCAACACGATATAAAGATATAGAATAATTGAAAAATTGAAAATTTCCAGTAGTTTTATAATTACGAAAGACGGTTAACTATAATTAAAGTAAAGTTTGAGCTATCGGCGAATAAAAATGAATTATTCCACCTTCAAACATCATTAACTTGCATATTTCTGTAACTATCCCTTTTATGGGATGTAACTTTCAACGCGCGTTACCTTCTTTCTTATCACATCAACACGATATAAAGATATAGAATAATTGAAAAATTGAAAATTTTCAGTAGTTTTATAATTACGAAAGACAGCGTATCATTAGTGAGACTGTGGACGATCGATTGAAAGGTAAGAAAAAATAGCGTGAAGATTACTTTTATCAGCAACGTCCTGTGTCCTGGTAAGAGTAAAGGTATTCAACGACATGTTGAAAGAAACGTGGCAAGAATTTAACGTCGAAAGCAGATCGAAATGAAAAAGAAGTATTTATTTCCCTCCTGTTGTTATATCCGCAGCCGGACTTTTGGCAGTGCTATCCTTGCTGCATATTGCGTCCAGTGCTTTGGTGGGCCGTGGTTCCTTCCAGATGAGTAGCGCCGTGGATTCGGTTGGCGAGAGTCTTCTAAGTACCAGGCCCGAAAATTATGATCGCTTCGAGGAAGTTCTGGTAAGTGAATGAGGTAAACACGCAAGTTTCTGCTCTTTGCATTAGGAGATTGAAATTGAAAATCCTGCAGTCACTGACGTGCGAATGTGATTTAATATCGTTACAAATATCGCTATAGACGTGGCTAATTCTTTCATCGTTCTAGTAACGCATGCTACATCTCATTCGAATCAGACATTTATTCTAAACTGAAGATACGAAGTATTCAAAGATGCGAGATTCTTAATATCTTAAGTAACATAACAATATATTAAACAATGGTAAAGACCGTATAAAAATAAAAAGTTAAGACAAATCGAGTATATCAACTATAGCGTAAATATATTATTTCAAAAATGGAATACATTTTTACAAGTTTTCGCCATTCAACGCGAAGAAAATGTCATGTAATGTTAATTTAACCAGCGATTTAGTGTGATTGATCTTTTGTTGTTACTTACCGTTTATTTCTGTTTTTACTGTTGCAAAACAATTTCAATATCGCTGTTACTACACAGATATTCCTCGCGTTTCATCACATTAGTTTAATAAAGTTTTGTATTCATATTACATGTAAGGCATTCGTTCAGGCATTGTTTAGGTTTACAGGATGGCCTTTCAGATAATTTTAATTTTTTAATATTTATGATATATCGTGGCTTATATTAAGTATTCTTTAACAATATAGTCCTGCACCGAACGCGTTTGCTAAGGAACTTTGAAATTGGTCGCGACTTGATATGAAACCGTTATCAATTTTATTAAATAGCCACTTGTCAAGCTTAAACGTATCATCCATTTTTTCTAAAACTATTTAATAATTGATTCTTCTTACTACTTCTTCTTACTTTTAACGTAAGAGCGTTCTCTGCTTTTTGCAATAGCATTGTTCTTAATCGCAGGATACCGATTTTCCATTATCGGAATTGTCAGCGGAGATTTCAGAGGATACGAATAAAAGTCTTTTGTCCATTCGTAGATTCCATTATTGCTGTTATCGTTAATGACAGAGTCGAAAGCTGTGACATGATTAAGATTCTCGCTGATTAATTTTGAGACTTTTTATTCGTCCTTAGACTGCAAACGCTTTTACATATTCTCAAACTGTGAACGTAGGCTTCTCCCTGTTCCGGCGCATTTTTCAGTAGGTAATTCTCGTTAAAAAAATCCCCCCAAATTTACGCAACATCTTCGGATATGCTAAATTAAAGTAATCGTAAAACTTTTCTAAAATACTTTATTTCAGTACATCTTATTGCAAAGAATACAAAGTAAGACACGTAAAGTGCATTGGTATGGATGAACAATTATAATTTTTACATGAATTATTATAAGTTAAAAAATCCACCGGCAGATTAATATGTTTAAGGATGATACTTTGATAAGAAAGAAGTATATTTATTCATTAAAATTAAACGCTTGCCTACACAACCGTAAATTTTAAAGGTACCCTAAATGAGAAGTTCAAATATAAATGTTTGATCGTAAACGTTGATGCAGAAAATGTAAATAATAATTGTAATAATCTACAGGTATTTATCATTCAGTTCATCTGCTAATGTTTTATTTATCCTACATAACATCAATTCGTTTTGCCAACCGCAAAGAAAAGGTGGTTTTCTAAAAGCAAGTATATGGCACAAGGTGACGGAAGTGTTGGACGATGGCGTGTCGGGACCAACTGGCCGAGTGGGAGACAGCGACGGGGAAATATGACACGAACGTCAACCCTCGTGGGCGAGCGAATCGGACGAGAACAGTGAACCGGAACAAAGGACATGTCAGATTGCAACGGTATCTTAGTCGTTGATGGCGGAATGCTGGTGATTTTGGCGTTTCGCGAGCGACACCAAAATTTTGGCTTCTTCCGCGTCGTACAAAGGCTGCTGGTGTCTTCACGAAAACATAATACACAGGGCGAAGAGGCAGAGGTCTTTGGGAAGTTTGTAAAGATAGGAACAGTGGAACTTTTTGAAGGAAGTTCACGGGCGAGAAGTGATGTTCGAGGGCGGGTAAACGGAAACAGGTTACAAGTAACGTTGAAAAATTCGACCAAAGATCCACGCAGTAATAAAACAGAAATACGTGAAATCGAGGTTTATTGTTTTCTTTTCGCGTAGCTCCCACTTCCTACGAGTCGATGTACACTGTTGAAGTAGAATAGAGAGAGGGAACATTGCTGCAAGATCGGCCTTTAATCAGAGCACGGTTCCTTTCGATAAGTGTGAGCACTGCGTTAAGCGTTCGTTCGAATGTTAACAGTCTGTCGTACTCTGAGGTATAATACGATATTTTTGTTTATATATCACTAATAGATGTTTTTAAATGATTCATTGTAATCGGTTGTAGTTTGTGTGAAAAGCGATGTAAAAAGAGGTTCGATGTATGTAGATGCGTTCTAAGAAAAAAAAAAAAAAAAAAGTTATGGATAAGAAATACGATCATAAATTTGAGAGCTTTTACTTAATAAATATAATAATATATATATATATATATATGGTTTTATAAGGATTAAAAAAACTTACATATGATAGAGAAGATTATAGGATTAAAACATTTCTTTAACAAAACTATACACCTTTCGCCGCTATGTGAATGTAATTTTACATAATAAGTAAAGTTATTGAGTTATTTTAAGTTTGCTTAAAATGAGAACGAAATTTGATATTTCAAATTGAACAATGATAAAATGGAATTGCCAATGAGAAACGATGTGAATGAGATCTAATTAAACGTTGCGAAACTTTTTAATTTATTACCGTTTAAAATATAGTAACGAAAAATGCAATCTCAAATTCATGATGAATAATATAATTAGTATAAGCGATTAATAGAGTATGTGATAAATTTCGTTTTACGCGTGTCATATTAATTTATAAACATGTAATAATTGTAGAAATAATAATAGCTTATAGAGCCTAACGTAGACGTTTGTATTTAAATGGCTTCGAGAAAACGCTGTAATTGTTTATCTATTAATTGTTTTTCTATTAATTTATTATTATTATTAATGTTTTTCTATTAATGCAACATGTTGTTACATTTGTTAACGATTGTACGAGTGAGTGTTCATTTATATTTTTACTTGCTCGAATGCAGATACAGAAATAAACCCCCCTATGTCATTATACTTAGTACAATAAACAATTATTCAAATGATTATTACGTAAAAATAAAAGTTTCTAATACTCGGTATTATACAACGTTTATGCCACGTATTTATTGACAGTACAATTAGGGGTGTGCGAGTAACGAAAATTTCTTTCGGCTGCCGGTCAGAATCCCGAAAGTTGGTCGGTGACGCATGAACACATATTCGGCTACCGTTATTTCAGAACCCGAACAGATCGCGAAAATACCTTGGAATCGGAAATCTTAGGACATCGATTTTGTTTCGTACGACTATAGTTTCGACTACAAATGATTCTTATGTGTCGTTCGATGCGTTAAAGTGGAAAGGAAGGGAAGTTATTTCGTGAAAGAAGTTTGAAAAATGCAGGTTCTAATTAAAAAATTCAAAGTTAACCTCGGGAAGATTTTTCGGTATCATTGCCAAGTTAATTACATTGACAGCGCAATCTGTCCTCCTCGATACGCTACAAGTTTCGGTCGAAACATTTTTCTTTATATTTCTCGTATCTACCGATATATTTTCCCGGAGAGATTGAAATCGGACACCCCGTATATGTGTTGCTTAAATTTAATGAAGATATACGTATTTATTCATTACAAATGGTTTTTTATGCAATAATACATGTTGCGTATATTACATTAACATTATTATATTCGTACAATGTATGATTCCATAAGGTACAAGTGGTAAAATTTCCATACAAGCAGTTGATAATAATTATAAGTTATAAGTTCAATATTATTCAATGCATTTGCTAAATTATTGTACATGATGATAAAAGTTGGCGAGATCGTAATTGTTAAAATCATTTCACGCTACTTCTTTATTGTAATAACTTTCGTTTCATTCGCAACAAGAAAATTTAGATTTATTTATCATCATTATTTCATTCCGAATACATAAAGAGTATGATACAGTAATGGTCAGTTTATTCAATAAACATATTAGTAATTATATAAGATGATAAATTAATTTCATTTTTCTTCTAATAGTTCAACGCATATAAATATAATATTCTTAAGCTTTTTTTTAGATATTTACCATGATCGGGATAATCTTGTTGTTAAAAATATTTCATTTTCAGAATCAATATACAGTTGTCTGTTATAAAATATATATTTAAAGTCAATTGAAAATAATCTCAAATCATTAAGTTTCATGTTTAGCAAAGCTAGTAATCTACATTTGTACTGTTCGTAAAAAAGCATATGAAATCATAATAACAAACTTAATTTAAAAAATAAATAAGTGCTTGCATACTTATCGATATTTACCTATTAAAAAAATGCCGACGGATTTATACTAAAACACTAAGTCATTTGTATTACTGGAAAGTATTTCACCCATTGCATTTTGTATTACAAAATTTAATATGTTATATTAATATTTTCATGTAGTATACTCTATATAGCAACTAGCATTCGAACTTCAACTACAATGACCCAATAAACGATCTAAGGAAAAGGAAAGCCAAGAAGCACCTCTATAACTTTTTTCTCTTACAAACATTGTATAAGATTGTTGGTCTTAACTATTATATAACTACTAATCATAGAAAACATGAAATATACATAACTTAGATACGTATATACATAGTTGCAAATGGTAAAATATAATCAAAGTGCTTCTTTTTTATCATTTTTATCATGTTGCTAAGAATCATGATGCTTCCAGCTCATCAATTCATCCAACACTCGTACTAATAAAGGATTTCCACCCAGGCATTGAATCTTTTTCCTTACTTCTTTGTCCATGTCTTCCAATACGGTTCTCGTGTAGGCGAAAGATCCAAACTTCTCTAATAAGCTAACGCAATACCGTTTCACCTCGTTGTCCTTAGTGCGTTGTCTAAGAATATCTTTATTAAGAATGATTAAGGAATAATAATATTCAAGTATGTTTTAAAGATAACATCTCTGAGTCAAGGATACTTAATATCTGTCTGTCTTCCGGATGAGTGCGTAAAGCATGTATAATGGGAAAACTAAATTTTCCTTCTGAGAGATCTTCGCAATAACTTTTATTAAGGGCATACTATAAAATTCATTAATATATATCGCAATATCAATTTATTCATTAGATCTAGAGACTTACCTCTTTTACGCACAGATTACAGTAATCATCTCGAATTTGGAAATAAAGTCCTAACATACTAACTAAAGATACGTAATCTTCTTTAGAGTCAGAAAATAATTGCATTAATCTTATAGCCATATTAAAAAGCCCACCAGTTTCTATAAGAAAAGATGGAAAAAGCATGTTATTTGAAATCGCATGAAATTAATCAACGTAAATTACGTAAAACTTACTTCGGATTATCATTTGTTTATACGCTGTTTCAGAGGGGCACATATAATTATCTCTCCAATACAGTTCCATACCCTGACCTCTATGAAGTTCTAATAACTGCTGCAAATATACTTGTGTACCCTAACATCAATTTTAATATTATTAATATAATTTCATTAATATTAAGGTCTACGATAAAGATAGGAGAATTTTTATACAGCCATGTTCACCTCAGGATGATTTAAAGCCATTACTTTTTCTAAAGCAATAAATAAACCATAATTTGAAGCATTTATTGTACTTGCTACACCATAAATATTATGAGCTACAGGAATGCCCCTTCTTAAAACTGAATTATCTTGAATGTCATCAATTCTGGAAATGTTAATAAATAAATATTTTATAAATACTACAATAATTAATCTTTTCCTTCCACTTTTTAATGTAATCATGGATAAGAGGAAAATATCGAAAAAGAAAAAAGAAAAAAAAAAAGAAAAAGAATGGGAAGATATTGATTGATATTTTATATTTTCAAAATATACGTGATTCGTAAACTTACAGGAGACTGGAGGTATGAAGTAGCTGTATAATATCGCCGACAGCGTGGAATTTATCTTGCGGTATTTTTAACCAGTAATTGAAAGCTTGTATTAATTTGGCCCTGATTTGTTTCCCAGGAATTTGGAGAATGTAAGTAAGTGGTAGCAATAATATCTACAAAAGATTATACTCGCTTTAAAGTATCAAAACACGATCATACGCAATGTGATAGTATACGAGGTTCATTCTTATCAATTTGACACATTTCTTAACCTCATTGTCCACGATTCATAACGAAACATAATCTAACCTCATCTTCCTCCTTGTCACCGGAATGCGAATAAGGTGTCTTTTTATTTTGCTCCATAATATATTCCAGCACGGTTTAAGCTTCCAGTTTGATCGTGACTATTTTACTAAACGCGATCAGTTAAGACTAAAGCATACGAAAAAATCAATTATACTGACGAACTATCGAGCTTCCGCGTGCATTAACGCCGATACCCCGATACTGACTGTACGCTGCGTCGTCTGCTACGCGATCACGTGTGGCGTTTGTGTACAGGACCTAGGAGTGACATTACGTAAGTACTCGTGTATTTCATGCGTACTTGAGATCTAAAAATACACGTATTAATATTATAATTTACTTGTGAATTAAAAATCTGTTTTAGCATTGTAGTTCGTATTACGTACGTATCGTATATACGTAGTTCGTATATAATTATTATGTACTGCTTATTCAGTGCCTACAAAAAGTATTCGCACACCATTACATCTATTAATATTTTGAAAACTAAGCAAATTGTGGCTATATCTTTTTCTCAAAGACGCTCAATTCAATTCTGACAGATTGTTCAAGAAAGTAATCGGAATACATTAATAAGCAATAATGCTAAAATTCTGCATACCTTGAAGACGATTTTAATTTAGTTATTCCAATTTTAAATAGAAAATAATATTCAATAATTGAAACGTATATCTTGCATTCTTGTTTTACAAAAATTGTCAACATGGGTTATTGAATATCAGGTAGGTCATTCGCGTGAAAAAGAATATATACTTTATTTGATTTCTCTTCTGTGCGTGTATAGTAAACACGAAGAAAGTGACGAGATTAGTGAAGCAAATTGTCTACATATGGACCTTTCAATGTATGTGGTCGAGTTGCAATTACGATCTGACTATAGACTCTTGTAAATAGTGGAAGACACAATCAATCAATTTAATATTTCTTTGCATCATGATCGGAGACACGTTTTACCTTACATTTTGACCAGTTATTCTTATCATTTCATTTAACTGTCCTCCCTATGCAAATTTGTCGAAAGATAAGCAACTCTATAACACGTGTTCATATAAAATAAACGTCCATCAATTATTTCCACTTTGTACGATTTTTCGTTTACACAATATGAATTCACATACAAATAAGTAGATTCAATCGGTAAAAGTTCATTTAATCGGATATTAAATAAAATTGCATTCAAATATGCAGAATTTTCTAAATCGAAGATCGCTATTTTATTTTATCTGTTTATTTATCTTATCTTGCAAAAGATATTATACTTACTAATTGCAGTATCTACAACAAAGCATAAGTTATTACGATACTTGAACGGTCTTTTACGTGTTGGAAATATTCTTATGCCCAATAGGAACTATCCCTTGCTAGGAAATTTACCCATATACCTTTTACCAGCCTTTTCTATTGAAATTAACAATTGCTTGATTAAATTTTACTACACAAAACTATATTGTTTATTTTATATACGTTATTATATTATTATTATAATATATATATATATATATATATATATAAAATAACGTAATAATATTTATATAATATAATATAGTAGTAGTAGTAGTAGTAAGATAAACAATATAATTTCGTGTAGTAAAATTTGATCAAATAATTGTTAATTAAATATTTTCGTTTTACAAATTATTTACCTAAGTATATTGAAGATGCGTATTTACCAGAGTACTGCAAAAATGAATATTGAGAAAATTTATTTTTAACGTTTTTAAATACTTAATTTACATTTCTTTTTCTATTTTCGCGTCAGAGTTCAATCCAATTATAGATTATATTATTTGTTTTTATGTTTATTTATTAAATAAAATAAAGGAAATTTGCGAAATCACAAGAATTTTATGAAAATATTGTAAATGAATTTCAGAAATGAATAATGCCGTCATCTGTTAATTTTATTCTCAGCACGTTTATTGCAACCTCACCGAAATAAAATTCACGAACGACGTTATACAAAAGGAAATTGTTCTTCAATGGCTCAATATCTTTGATATTGCAGTACGGATCATCCTGCATATATATACGTACGTATATGAAGTTCTCATTACATTTGTCCATTATTATTAATAAATTTACTAGAATCGTTGAAATTATCTTTTTTCATCATAAAAAATTGTGGCTAAACGTTACGAAAGGCAACAGAGTACCTTTCATTTTTAATTAAAATTTTATTTGTGCAACAGATATTTGTATAAACTATAGCTTGACAAGTGTCTTGTTAATAATTGATTTTTAGCTGTTTATCAAGTCATTTTGAAGAGATTCTGGACAAGTGCGTTACGGAATTATATAATAAATATAATTAAAAATAAATAATATTTATTACTTAATTTCAGTATTACGACTACGACAGTTAAATTGAAGAACTCTTCGGATTACAGCCCATTTATTGATTATATTCCCTTTTTCCAATTATCGCACTTCCATAATCTACATACAGACCTTACTATATATGCGTCTAAATTACCCATATTGTACCAAATTAGAAAAAGACATTTTTAAACAAATTTTAACTTCTTAATATTTCCAAACGAACAAAGTACAAGAAATTCAATGAATATTTTTCGTATAAAATAAAGATAAGAAAGACATTATCTACGGAATTCTCATTTGAATCTTGTTAGGCACAGATATTGTTCGCGTTTCATCATATGCTAAGTTTTTTCTTTTTTATCTAAAAAGTCAGAATTTCTTCTTACGCTCATACGATAAGACTGTATTTATATTTTTATCCCTTTATTCATTTATATTGTTCTGTATTTATGTCCTTATATTTATATTATGCCCCTATACGTTATATTTATATACGTTACATTTATAAACTCAAGAGATTCTGACTTTTCTAGTATCGTAGCTGCTAGTACCAAATAAGTCAATAAGACAAGTTAAAATAACTTTATGAGTAGAAAATACCTTTATTTCTTCTCTTGTCCTGGAAATGCGCTGATAACGTTGAACATAATTGGTAGCTCGATATTTATTCTTGCGAGGTTGAGGAAAACGGGGGTTTGGAGAAAAGAGCGTTGAAGGGGAGAGAGTGGGGAGAAGGCAAAGGGAAGGGGAAGAAGCAGAGCGAAGAGGGAAAGGGAAGCTGGAAGAAACGGGGCGTGGAGTGGGGGGATAAGGAGGGAAGGGGAGGGACACTTCATAGAGATTTATTGCGTGTGACGATCGCTAGGAAGAACTCGCGAAATTCCCCAACAGACTCTTACAGATCATTCCCTACCTCTCAGAGTCGGCAACGTAGGAGTAGTTACTTGCAGAAAAAAATTTACTTAATCGGCCTTTATTTGGTGACGAATACTCTTTGTCAGGTCATTTATTTTACTGTTAAATACTTTGTCAGAAATGGCAAATGATCTTTGCTGTTACATTCCTTCGAGTCCAGGGTCTTGCTTTTGTAATTATGTTAAAAAGTGTCACGATTCAAAGCATTAAAAGCTTATTATTGTTCCTGTATAAGAAAAAGCGTCGTGAAATTACGAAAAAATGATCGGAAAGTAAATCTTTAATACACAGAAAATGAGTGCGTAAATATTTCTCGCATTATTGATATAATTTGACATCGAATTAAGGTAGAAATGTAATTTTTTTTCTCACATTCGATAAATGTGTTCAGAAATACTAATATCTGTTTCTATTGCTTTAAGTATACTTAAATGCGCGTTCAAGGAGATGCTGTAAATTATTTTCAGTGTTATAATACCTTACAAGGGAAGGTACCCAAGATCATGTTTTTAAAACTTTGTCATTTTCTATTGGAATATTAAAACTGTAGTTTATGCAGTATCGATTTTATAGGGTTTTCATAAATATCGCGATTTTATAAACGGAATAGACCTTCAATTTTCGATATTTCAGAACGCAATTGTCACAGATATTCCAAATAATTCCTTAATTATGCTAGTCACGGTTTGCATTGTTTGCGCGTTAGCAATGGCCTAACGATCATAACTGACCATTCAACCGTTCTATTCTCAACTGTCTTTGTAATCCTGAGTGTATTTATCATGTTGAAATATTCAGCTGATTGCCACCTGGAAGCCACGGCGCTTTCAATGACAAAACAAATTGCAGTACTGAGTGATTTATTCTTATAAAAAATAACTATACAATAACTTACAAAAAATCTTACTTAATACATATGTACAATTTGCACCAGTATATATCGGTGTTGCGACGCAATAATGACGTAATTGCAAATTTATAAATTTTAAGGTAAGTACGTTACTAGTCTCGGATATATCAGGATCTAACCTCTTCAGTATAAAAGTTTCATCATTTTCCGAATATTCCGGACCGCTGGTGGCAGTAAGGCTATGAGTGCAGTAGCAACAATTTATCCTGCAACAGTTTTATCGATCTCGCTCGCATCAATCAAAAGTTCAATTTCTCCTTAATAACGAAATAGTCGCGATATTAAATGCGCGCACGTCCATGTAAACGAATGGTCCTTTCCGTAAGCGACGTTGAGTGTTACAGAAATATTCGTTATAGCACTCTGTAGTAATATTGACGTAAGTGTCAGTTGCATCGCGGACATTTATTCTGATCAAAATAATATATTTATTTAGAAGTAACTACAGGATGCAAACAATATTGTTTATCAACATAATAAAATATTCCCTTTGTTGTTTAATTATAAACTTTAAAGTGGAAAGTCACCGTTTTGCAATTGCGTCACTGTTAAACTTGAACGACGATATATAAAACGTTCTCATTATTCGAGTAAATCGTTTCTTAACAAAGTACATAACGTTTTCTCCGCATTCAATTATTGAATTTCATACCGTTTCTTTCTATGTAGTTTCTAGAATATAGCATGCTTAAAAAGTTTAACGCGAATATAAATTAAAAATTTATTCGAACTCTGACTAGTTCACGACGTTTGTTTCTTTTCGGAATACATACTTGTAATTCGTTCAACGTGTGAAACGTTCAGAAGTTTCGTTTGTTGCGTTATATACAGTTTGACATAATTCAGGTAATTCCTCGATTAACTTGATATCAATGTAAACTGGTTTCGAAATACCTATATTGGTAATGAGTTTATGTACAATTATTGGATTTCATTGACCAGTCATGATAACAAAATAGATTTATAAATTGTTTTGCGTATTTACAGACTGAAAGACTTAAAGAACTATATAATCGGGTCATTTATAATTACAAACCTAATTATAATATTGAACGTTCATACAAATCAGTCATGTTTGACGAAATAACGCAGGTATCAATTTTTTCAAGAATCAAACTTTAATATTCTATACTTGATTCGATAAAATCTTCCCAACTGAGTAACGTTTATTAGCTACACTTTAAAGCTGTATACGATTTTTATTATTTGAGAATAATCGGCCAATGTCAATGGTACCCACTGTACTTAATATACCATTACGAGTACGTCATTTACAATTTCTCCCCGCTGAGGTTGAGTACATTATAATACGAATGATCCGGGAACCTGTCTAATTCGATGTAATCGGTTTCGTCGAGTAAAAGGCCTTCTGCTAAACTGACGAGTTCCCCGAAAGATGGCCTACATGCTGGATCTTTGTCCCAGCAATAATACATAATGTTATAGAGTTCTCTCTTGCAGTGTTCTGGCCTGTCTAGCCTGTAGCCCTCTTTGATTCTCCTCATTACCTGCAACAAAACATTATATACCAATATACCTTAATTAAATACACATTCCAACTAAATAGCTGGTAAAAGTATTGTATACGAATGTTTGAAGAGTTCTTATAGAAAACACTGCAAATTCATAAAACAGAAAAATATATCTGTAGAAAATCCTGTAAACGAGGCTCGAGGTTCTGTTCATTTATATAGACGCTATAGACAAAAGCCAAAAGAAACAATCAACAGTTATATTCTATATTGTGACGCCATTTTTCAGCATTGTTAATAACTATTTAGAACAGGAAATTGTAATTAAATTCCATACTGCAGTATTTTCATTAGTATTTTTACAATTAGCACATTTTCCAATAGAGGCTTTTCAATTTTAGTACTTTCTTACCACAGAATACAGTGTTTTCTACCGAAGCACTCTTCATTTAAGCACAATAGAAGCTCTATCAAAGTAAGATAGAAGCTCTATAGAAATTCTTATATAAATTTTATACTTCTCTTTCAGAAGTTGTTATATCCTTATTGTAATTTTGTTCCATATTTGTGTCTTTGTCTCTTCTTATTATTAATATTAACAAGTCAGTTGCAGAATTAGTATTATTTTGTCACGCGAAGACAAAGTTATTTTATTATATGAAAAATTCAATTATTCCAATAACGTGTCATGATTATAAGTGTAATTAAATACACTTTGACGATTATCTGATAAAAGGAAGATAGAGTGAAGAGAAGACGTCTCGCAAAGTGAATACCCTATGTGTGGAATGTTTAGCACGTAAAATACCTTTAATGCCATTATTATAATTAACTTTGTATTTACTTTAGAGGCGAAGTACTTCCTAAACTAATATAAAGGAATTATATAATTCTAAAATTAATATTTTGGATATTTTTCATCGACGTTTTAAATTCAAAATTGGCAAACGATTGTTGATCTTTTTCTCTCCAGTATGATACAATATTGCATGAATTTACAGTGTACAGGATGAGTCATAAACGCATGTCCATACCTCAGGAGGTGAGCCTACACACAGATGAAGTAATGAGCATATAGCCATCGAAACAATAATCAGATAGTAACGGAATAACCGCGTCTTATAAATATACATCCGTCGATAATCCCTCCAGAGGAACCAAACGTTAAAAACCCTCGCAAATCAGCACTCAACACCTTTTTTGTTATAACACTCTGAACCGTCACTCTGTTGGATTCGTACAATAAATTTTACTACCATATCTAAAGTTCAAATTTTCTAGCTTATTTGTACAACGTTCAAACTACGACGCGAGGAGATGCGTTAATTTCGTGATTTCCTTTTAATTAGGAGACACACTCCTCTACGTGACAGTCGCATGTACCTCAGCTCTCGAATTACAGGCAGCTATTACAGAAAATGTTCGAAGAGTACGTCTCGTGCCACTATGCATCTTAACATTGAGAATTCTACGTTCCATACCGTGTTAATAAATTAATTGATATAATGTAAAATATTAAATAAATTAATTGTTTTAATGGAGATATGAAAATATTTAAATAAAGATAATTTATAATAAAGATTGAATTAATATTTAAATTTGCAAATATTAAAAAATTTTAAATTATTGAAGTTTTCATTTTTATCAAGAAATAGTTTAATTGAAACAATAATTTTCGGAATTATTGATATTTATCTTATATAAATTTTTTTGAAATTTTACTTAAATTTTTAATTTACAAAATTAATGTTCTTATTAAACTGTATAACGTTAAATTTATTACAAATTTCTTAATTTTTATTTTAGTTATTTGAGCGTTATTTGTCGTATTAAATTTCAATATTTATTTTAAAAATGTTTTAATTGGTATAGAATTTGCAATTGTAACGATTTTATTTTACTTTAGAAATTTAATTTATTTAGTTGTTTCTGTATGCGAGAGTGTATTAGGTTTGTCCTTAATAGTAAGAATAAATTATGAGTATGGACATCAAAAAATTAGTTTTGTAAATTTATATTAAAATTAAACGAACGAAATTTCAATTTTTTTAGTATTAGTTTTTATAATAAAATATATCAATTTTTTTATTTTAAGAAATTTAATATTTTTAATAAGAATAAATTGAGTTAAATGAATTTTTGAATAAATAATCGAATTATATCAACAAAATGTCAATATCAAATTGAAAATTCAAAATTAACATGATGAATTATTGAAAAGTGATTATTCATTAATCGAATTATTGAATATAATAATATTAAAGTTCCAATTAGCACGTGAGTTCCATGAAATCCTGTTGATAAAAAAAAAAAAGAAATTGATCCATAAATTCTATCATCAATGCAAAAGAATGAATTTAAATATTCAAAAGTTTGTACTATATCAAAATAAAATGCTAGAAAAATTGTAACAAATAAAGTTGAATTCTTGATCTAAATTTATTATTTAATAAATTATAAATTACAGTGAATCCCGATGAAATTAAAATAATAGAATTTAATAAAGGAATTTCAAATGGATTAACAAATTTCATTATTTTTGCTGGTCATGACGAATTAATTGGAAAATACGAAGAATTCCTGAAATAGCCTTAAATCTATTTTGTATCCGTCTTCGCAGATCATTGTCCACCTGCGTTGAATACACAATAGATTCGAAATGGTTTCAGAAACAAAAGCTTAGTGGATTTAGGTCACGACGGCCATCCACCTCAGCCTATGCATCACGTCGCGAAGAAGCTGAATATTCTTACGGTAAAAGCGAAAGAAGAGGGAAGCTCAGAAACATTTTCTTTAATTATTTATATCTAATTCGAGAAATATGGTGGAAAAATTAAAGTACGGGCATGCACTTAACAACTCATCCTCTACATAATATTCTAGAAAATACTCGCAAGACAGAATTTAGACTTCCTTCGCATAAAAGAATTTCTAATTTATGCTAATTCCATTCAACCTATCGATAGTATATTTTATTGTAACAATGTACACGTGTCTTGATCCTCGTTGAAACGTAGCGATTGTTTTCATCAAAATTGTGCAGCCCTGCTGAGAGTGCACTCCTCAAGAGTAAGTCCACTCCTTCGATGTAATCGCACCAAGTGCAGCTGCATAGTGGTGGATTTATCGAACTATTTGATCTTACTGTTTAGGAATCCTTGCTTGAAAGAAAATCTTTCGAATTTGAATAAATTCTGAAATGGCGTACCTCTGCGGCGGCTAAGCCGGGATAAGGCGTGGAACCCAGCGTTACAATTTCCCATATTAATACCCCGAAACTCCATATATCCGATTTCACGGAGAAGATGTTATCGTAGAGACTCTCCGGAGCCATCCATCTTATGGGCAGCCGACCTTCGGACTTCCTTTCGTATATTTGATTAGCAGCCACATCTCTGGCAAATCCGAAGTCTGCGACTTTGCACGCGCGATTCTCGTCTATCAATATATTTCTCGCCGCTAGATCTCTATGTATAATTCCTTTCGAAGCCAAATATTCCATACCTTTGGCTATCTATAATATGTAAATAGTACTTGGATATAGCAATTCATTAATGTTTGCTTCTGAAATGTAGTTATTGTAATTATAAAGATGACCTGGCAGACCGTATATCTAGTTGCTTTTATATTTTATCGAGCCATTACGTATATCTAAAACCGCTGAAAAATATTTACTTTTAACAATCAACTCAGCTGACCAATTATGTTCTGTTTCACAGAAATAACGTTTTTCTCTTACTGTTGGATGTATTAGTAATTGAAAAAATATATGCCAGCGTTTCACCTGTATTAATCCAACTAACAGAAGATAACGTGTAAATTTTTATAAATACTCTTTTACAATACATATTTTCAACTCTAGTCCTTAGGGAAGCCCATTTAAAGCACAGTATCATCAGTATCAGAATGTTTGCTTCGTACATCTATTTTTAATTTGAGTATCACATTCAAATTACATTAAGATTAAAACAGTTTCAGTTAAACCTTCCGACTATTTTGTCTCCTAGACGTGTATTTCATATTGACAGAATGAATTATAGAATGTCCTAACAGTTAGGGAAACAACAATTGAAACAACCGCGAGTCATCAACGACGCGATAAAACGTGATTTAATAAAACATTATACCTGGTAAACGAATCCGGTTAAGTCCCTGGACGTCAATCCGGGCCCACCATGGTTTCTTTCTTCTCTGGATGCTCTTAGAAAGCTCTGTAGCTTTCCACCGCTTACGTATTCTAAAATCACGAACATCGGTTCGCGCTCTGTACAACAACCTAACAATCTGACTACGTTGGCATGGGGATCCAAATTTTTCATGACTCGTAACTCCTGTGCAAGATCTAGCCGCTCTCGTTCAGTGGCATTTTCTTTTAATGTTTTCACCGCCACAATAGTTGCTCCTGATTTCCCATCGATATCCAGGGCCTCGCATTTCCAAACTTGGCCGAAGCAACCCTCGCCGAGAATATTGAAGACCTGAAAAGTCAGCAATTTAGCTATTTCATAGACGGAAGTAGCGATATGTAAAAATGTTATGTCGGAGATTAATCCGTAGACTGCAGCTATTTACGCATTTATTGCATTTCACGTTATTGATAAAACCTGTACGAAATATTATTCTCAAAATTGTTACGGTGGTTAGACGATGATTGTCATTATAGGTGCCATTTCTTTAGCCGTTTCATAACAAAAAGTGGATTTGTTTTTTATACATATTTTATACATGCATGTATAATTATTAGGCAACGTATTAAGAGCGAAATGTATGAAAATAACTTTATATATCAGCAACATCGAAAATATAAGATACGATATCTTACATCTTACGAAAAGATTTCAATGATCTTAGTGTATATTTTAAATTGTAATCTGCGGGAAAATGTAAATTCCTAATCAAACAATTACCATATTTGCTTCGAGGCGAATTGTCTCTAAACTGTTATAATTACCAACCTTTAATCGATGCCGTGGAAACTCCCATTTGTCTTCTTGTTTATTCTGTGCACTTTGATTCTCTTTTTCCCAGGGTTCATATCGATTGTTATGCGCTTTCGGCCCTCGCCATCTTTTTAAGACAAGCGATGGATCGTCCGATATATTTGAGACACTGACCGAAGCTTGTTCTTTCTAGACGAACGAATATAAGAAAATTATTCTTTCTGAAGAGATCAGTTCCGAAAAAAATTGCATTAATAAATAAATTCAAGATGACTATATTAAATTATACAAGTATTTGAAAAATGTATAAAATGTTACATTAAAGATTCATATTGTGCAAAGTGTTTTCAATGTTTAACCGTGTCATTATTTCATGTTCCATCCTTTTCGTACTATCGAGATAGGCTTCTGTGCAACTATATGCTGCGATGAATAATAATATTTCGCAATGTCGATAGTGTATTTATTTATTACATATACCACAATTATTTGTTAGAACTGTTCGTACGATAAAAGTTATTTGAAAGAAGCGTAAAGAATACTGTAGTAAAAATACAAAAGGAAATAAATATAACAATTTCAACTAAAAATCTGTCGCGTTCGATCGGATTTATCAACTTCGTTATAGATTAAACTCGAATTTTGGAATTTTTATTAATGTCCAAAAGAAGATCATGAAACTCGCACAACTGACGAATTTTAAGGTCTTCGAGGATCTAACGCATGGTTCCTTGTTTCAGATTTATGTGAAACATTTTCTTCAAACATTAAAAAATTCTATTTTTGAAGAAGTTCAAAGGCATTCAAGAGTAACGCGGAAATTCGACAATTGCAACAGGATAAAATTTTATATTTTACTGTACATGGTGAGCCTGAATTCGTGATGCAAGCGAAATTGAAGGAGATTCTATGGCTCGATATAAACTAGAACATGAACATGTTTTGTGAAGAATTATTATCGAAAACGAAGAGTTCGACCTAATGTTGGTTTTTCTTTCATTTCGAGCCACAGAATCTTTCAAACTTCGTTCTATGAATTTAGGCTCGCCGCGTGTTCCCAACGATCTCGTCTACAGAACGTGTTTGCATACCGTGTCTTCTTTGGACTTGCGATTCCTGCAAAATTTGTTTCTGAAGGACCACGCACCCATACCGAGGCCCACGACGAGCACGCAGACCGCCGTGACTGGTACCAACGTGATCGCTATATCTTGGGAAGGCGGTGCCTCGGCAGGTGCAATTTTCGAGCTGAGAGGTGGCCCCTCGACCTCGTTCTCCTCCGTGGGCTGTTGCGGAACACCGGTGGTGCCAGGACCGGGATCAACCTCGACCTGTTTCGCTTCTTCGGGCTGTAACTTGGTCGTTTTTGGAATACTGGGTGGCACAGCCACTGGCGACGGCGGTATTCCCAATTTACGGAATAATCCCTGTCCAGGGACTACTCCCGGTAACAATGGCGGGCGTCTTCTGCCAGCAGAACCTACAGGACTCCTGCCGAGGAAAAATTGGAATAGAGTCGAGCCATGTCGCTCACCGAAACGTTTCCCAGTCGATTCAAACATATTGTTAACGAACTGGAGCATGAATAATGGAACGGGCTACTGGCAGTTCTCTGAAAGGTCATACAACGTTCCTCGTGATTTATCGACGAAACTTTCTATAGCAAGTTGCTCGAGGCTTTCGTCCAAGTCCGCGGTTTCTCTGCTCTATCGACCACGGGACAGTTTAAGGAAAACTGTGGTGTTTGGAAGCACGGTACAGATTGGTAATTTGAGGATTCGCAACAACGAGAAACTAGTTATTTATATATTTATTTGCAGCCTACCAGTCCTATAGGACTTGCAACAATTATATTGTGTAATATAAGAACTGCATTCAATTAAATTACGAAGTTGCGGGTTTTATGAGAAAGATTTTTATACAACCGAAGAATTTCCATTCGATGATAAGTTAAAGTACGGATAATCGATAGCAGTTTAGCTTGTAATTAACGAAGTGTATCATTGTCACCTTGATCTTCCAATTGATCAATCTTCGATTGTAATCTAGTGAAACAGGATTGCGAAAGCCGCGGATGAAGAACAACTTTTAAATTCAACGTGCTGTTAACGAATTTTACGTCGAGTTTACCTTTCTATTTGACTTTCAAGCTCTGTGTTGCCTTTTTAAACGATTAAAAAGTATTAGTAACTTTTAAACTATGTATACGGATCAATATTAATTAAACTAAAGCTACTCAACAACTTAAATTCATATTATTCGTCTCTTAAAACACGTTGTGGGCAGTTATTTAAAAGTTGTTTAAAAGACTGTTCAGACTGCTTTTTTCTTGGACCATTTCACTTTGAAATAACTGTTTTTAATCATTTAATAACGTAATAGTCTGAAGATCAATGAAGAAGTGCATTTGATGTGTAAAATTGCGTTTATTAGGAGGAGAAGAATCGTTAAAGTACATTTCTAGGAATATTCGTCGACTATATTAAGTTATTTAAAAGACTGTTCAGACGACGTATCTTCGAACCTACCAGATTATTTTTTTCTTGGACCATTTCACTTTGAAATAACTGTTTTTAACCATTTAATAACGTAATAGTCAGAAGATCAATGAAGAAGTGCATTTGATGTGTAAAATTGCGTTTATTAAGAGGAGAAGAATCATGAAAGTATATTTCTAGGAATATTAGTCGACTATATTAAGTTATTTAAAAGACTGTTCAGACGACGTATCTTCGAACCTATCAGATTATTTTTTTCTTGGACCATTTCACTTTGAAATAACTGTTTTTAACCATTTAATAACGTAATAGTCAGAAGATCAATGAAGAAGTGCATTTGATGTGGAAAATTGCATTTATTAGGAGGAGAAGAATCGTGAAAGTATATTTCTAGGAATATTAGTCGACTATATTAAGTTATTTAAAAGACTGTTCAGACGACGTATCTTCGAACCTACCAGATTATTTTTTTCTTGGACCATTTCACTTTGAAATAACTGTTTTTATCCATTTAATAACGTAATAGTCAGAAGATCAATGAAGAAGTGCATTTGATGTGGAAAATTGCATTTATTAGGAGGAGAAGAATCGTGAGAGTACATTTCTAGGAATGTTAGTCGACTATATTAAGTTATTTAAAAGACTGTTCAGACGACGTATCTTCGAACCTACCAGATTATTTTTTTCTTGGACCATTTCACTTTGAAATAACTGTTTTTAACCATTTAATAACGTAATAGTCAGAAGATCAATGAAGAAGTGCATTTGATGTGTAAAATTGCGTTTATTAGGAGGAGAAGAATCGTGAAAGTACATTTCTAGGAATGTTAGTCGACTATATTAAGTTATTTAAAAGACTGTTCAGACGACGTATCTTCGAACCTACCAGATTATTTTTTTCTTGGACCATTTCACTTTGAAATAACTGTTTTTAACCATTTAATAACGTAATAGTCTGAAGATCAATGAAGAAGTGCATTTGATGTGTAAAATTGCATATATTAGGAGGAGAAGAATCGTGAAAGTACATTTCTAGGAATATTAGTCGACTATATTAAATTTTCACTTGGCTTTTGTTGATCTAGTCAAATTACAGGAAAACGGAGCTGATTCTTATTGCAACAATTTCTTTAACCGAACTCTGCACGATTTGAAATATTTTAAGATACTATATTCTACTTCAGTTTTTGTTTCTACTTATAATACGCTGTTACAAATTTCAAGAATGATTTTCATTAATTTACAGCTGCGATTTTAAAAAAGGACAACGAATGCAAATTCATACGATATATATGTAAGAGTTAGGTGCCGATGTTGGTTACTTACTTTACTTTAAATTGCTTTAAAGTATAATTTACGAAGTAAGGACAATTGTATTTTATAATCTTAACCGTTCTCATCTTTCATCACATACAAATACATTTAGCAACATCAACAAATGTTTTTCTATCTTTGTAACTAGCTATCTAACAGTAAACATCTATAAAATTGATCGATTGAATAAATAATTGAAATTTTGTACACATAGAAATAGATGTTTTCGAATAACTGGTCGTCTCGTCAAATTATTCAAAGTAGACTTAGCCACGTAGCTATAAATTTTCATCAGAATTCTAAATTCTCAAGCCGCTACGTTACAGCACAACAAAAAGAAGCAAACACATCACTGGCGAATCATCGAATAGCGTTAGTGAAAATAAGACGACAAACATGCAGTACGAGAATACGCTGCTGTAACTGAAGCTCCTCCGAAGAACTGTAACAAAGCTTTAGAAAATATGTTATTCTCAATATTAATAAAAATGTAATTCTGTTCACAAAGGATAAAATCATGTAGCAATTCCTTTGTTTGGCTAACATCATATCTAGGTATTTCAACAAAAATTACTCTTTTACCCTTTCATTAACACCGAATTCTACGACAAATTCCACTAACTGGCTTTGAACATGTTATAAAAATAACGTGAAGTTTCAGATACAAATTAATGAAAGATTTCTCAACAGAAATATAATTACTGATTAGATATTCAATCTAATACAAATAGCATAACGTAAATTCAAAATAGGTTACAGCCCAAAGTTGATCTTACAATTTGCAATGCGTGTACTTGACAAATATAAATAGGAACGTTTTACTTTCGTAACTCATGTAAGAATCCCAGTTAATCTGTTTTAGGTTTGAAGGATGTCTGAAGGGATGTCAAAATATGATATATAGAACGACCGAAACTACGAAAATCATAAAAAGTATTTGCTTTTTAAAGCGAATGCATTTCAAGGTTTGTATTACTGTCAGGTATCGCTTTTCTTTAACAAAATTTCCGGATATTATCGATACACGTGTGCCCAAAATATCGACAGAGATGATCGTTGTATGAATTCTTTGTAAAAAAAGGACGCTGAGAATGGCCTAAAAATAAAAATCTTAAAGTGGAAAGAATAATCGTTCGAACTGCCGCAAATATCGCGAGATTGAATCTACATTCAAAATTACAAAAACCTCAACGATCATAAACAATAAACAAATTGAAAAATATTCTTCTTTCTGACACTCAAAATTCTGAAACAAAATCTAACTCCCTACAACGTACTCGTTCAATAATAATAAATTTTCTGTAATTAATGCAGCTTTAAAGATTATTTTTAAAGAAGAAACAGGAAGAAGTTGCGAGAATCAAAAATCAAACAGCAAAGTTAGCGAGCGACAAAGAGATTCTGAGTGAGTAGTCGTGAGTGACATCGAAGATCGGAATTGGTTCATCAATCGATGCGCGAACAATTTTGTCCTCGACGAAGAACCTACCTGGTCCAGTCTGGTTCCTTGGGACCCGAAGTGTTCTTGATAGTGACGTAGACTTCGGTCTTTGTCGTGAGCTGACCGTCGGAGACGGTCACGTAAAGGAACAGGTTCTGCCCTCCCTGGAAAGAAGAAACAAGAAACGTCGTTCAATCCCTGAATGTCGACCATACGCAGCTTGTGTTACGTTCTCATCGTCCTGGACGGGGAAAGAAGATGACCGTGCGTACTTTGCCCTCGTCTAACGACGAGATCTTGATCACTTAAATACACCACCATGACATTGCGTGGCACCATACCGTGATTTCTAATTGGGCGATGACTATAAAAGGTACGCAAATAAAGAACACAGTAAAACTCTATTTATCTAAACTTCATTTATAGAAACGAAATTTTAGTACCTAGTCACCTGAACTTTTGTCGATTGAGTTCACTTATGTGAACGCAACAACTCCTATTATTATCATATTATTTATTACTCTATTCTATTCGATTCCACATAAAGAAATAAGTCGCAACATTTTTTCATAAAACACTTTGTTTTTCCAAAAATTCTGTTTGAAAATTTATCAAGTACACATGCATCAGGTACGTGAAATCTGAACTAAACACCTCTAGTTTCTTTATAATAAAGCCTTAAACTATTTTCACGTGTAAAATAACTCGCAGGCAGAGACAATCGATAATTAGCCGTGGTTATAAATATGGAAAAAATTTCCAAATTTGGATTTGTTGGAAACAGAGCGCCGTCTAATGAAAAAAATGTTATTCGACTTATTTTTGTGCGTAGAATCCCTTGCAGATTTTGTCACGAGACAATGGACAAAGGAAATAGACAAAAATAGTAATATAATAAAAATAGAGAAATACAAACATGACAGTCCACATAGATCTTAAAAAAACTTTTTGTTCGCAATTAAATACAGAATTTATTATTATATAATATTTCTGTAATTTTAGTCCAACATCTGTGTAGTCTATTCCATAGCTAGCTGTAAATATTTCAAAAGTAATTCCCTTGCACAGTGATACACATATTTCTTGTTCACTTTTCGAAGCAACACCAAAGTTAAGCTCTTTAAAGCTTTTAGACGATTTTCAATTTCAAGAAATAAAACGATGTCGTAATTAAAAATCTATTAATTTTTGCGAATTAAGCTGTTTAAAATATACTTTTGGACATTTCCTGGTCAAATATTCTTATTGACGTAAAATAAATTTTATACTGGCTATGATCCATACATGACTAACGACTCGCGAGACATTAATTTTTCATCATTTGAGACTTTCTTTCATTTAATTTCAAATTTCCAAAAATGTTGGAAATTTATAAGATAGATTTGAATGAAATGTTATTCGAAAAAATATTAAGGTATATTAATATTGTTTCATTCGTTAGGTTCCACCGACATTCAAAGCCGATTAAGTTAAAGTCGTTGCCTCTTCCTCGCTGCACGAGCAATGTTATTCTTCGCGAAATTAAATCGCCAAATCCTCAATGACAAGAAGAAAACACTATTTAATGGTATAAATAGTATAATGGTGTAAAACTTTATCCAACAATTAAGCAATATTTACTTAGGACGAAACGGGTTGTTCATATGTAAGAAAGAAGAGCAAAAGGGGGTAGAATGATTGAGATGGAACAAAGGCGACACTCACTTTGCCTTTGAGCGTTTCATTAACGTAGATAATGCCGGTGCTATTGTCGATAAAGAAAGGAAGCGGCGGTTGCGGACCGTCATTTCCGTTGTAGTTGTGTCCAAGAGGTTCCAAGCCATAAGTTAGCTGATCCTGTTCGTTGTCTTCTGCACGGGCTCTAGTCACCACACTTCCTACGGGTTCTGTATCCAGAAGCACCAAATTTCGATCTATCCACATTACAGGAGGTGTGTTGTCGCTGAACTGACTTTCTACAATGCAAATTCATTGCAAGATGAGTGATGTTCGTTTCCAGCTATCGATCAATATCAGAATGGAATTGCATTAACACGTTTGAAACACATAATATAGCATATTTGTATGTACGTGATACGATAACTCGCCGATGGCATGCGATAACGCATGTAGCTCATGAATATTTTTACTTAATTCTCGAACACCGGCCGGGAGAACTATTAAAGATAAGATAGGTTTGTGTTTCGAAGAGACTTTCAAGAAGCTATCACCTCGAACAATTCTTTTTATTTAGCTACATGTATAAATATATCTTCGTATTATAGTAAAATTTGTATATCGCGCGTGTTTCTTCCGACTTACGCGTGTAAATAATGTTTACACCTATTATATACATTTTGTATAATTTCCTCATTTTTGAAATAATTAAGTTGATAAAATTACGACCTTTTTTTGCTGCTGCTTATCTTTTAGAAATTTCAACTGAAACGCTATTTTACTCATATATACCGCGTATGTCATGACGTATGTTTAAATGAAAATTGTCTAAAATGTGTTTTTTTTTTTTTTTAATTCCTACATTGACTAGTTTCGCCAATTTTTTATCGTAGACGCAGGAAAATCTTCGGTCATTGCGAAGAATTTAAGATGTTAAGGTCGAATCCGTTAAATTAATTAAAATTAATGAAAGGAATTAATTGCTCGTAAGGGCACAAATTCTTATTTTCCAACGAAGCTTTTTTTTTATGGAATTATAATAATCATATGAAAGCACTACTAAATGATTTGGACTTAGTAATTAATATGCACACAATTTTACATATACACTGTATTTTACATATTCTATATCTTTAGTATATATATACACATATTAAGATGCAGTATTTTGTTTACTAGTAATGCATAAAGTGATGTTAGTTAGGTTTTTAATCTATTTGTACGTTTGATCATTGATTATTGATTGAATGCAGTTGTTAAAGTCAAGATAAAATTGCATTAAGGCAGAAATATCGATTACGTGTTAGATTGGTTGTCTTATCGGTTCAATTATTGATTATTAAAAATAATTATATTTGATGTATATGAATTTAATTAATTTATATTCTACAAATTTTTATAATATGATTGCACGCATATGACGATTGGAAACGGAAAATAGGTTAACTTCAAAGTTAAAACAGTTAGAAGTAGAAAACAAATGTATGCACACGGTGACAAAAATGACTTGTCACCAGCATCGTAACGTTATTCTGCAGATGGGTGAACATCTACGGGAAAAAAGTAACCGCGAAGGATATAGTCGAGTAAGCATGATAAAATTGTCTTCAAAGCAATTTGATCTGGCCGCATATCATTCAATAGACCTCTCGAAGAAAAGCGCTATCCTCACTGCAACGGTAGTTGCAGGGCGAAACAAAATTTACAGTTTAAACTCGGTTTCTTTTCTTCTATGTCATGAAAAATTATTCCAAAAATCAGAGACGCGTGTCTATAAATGTTTCCAAAATTTGTAGTTGAAAAGTCGATTTTCTAGTCGATGTTAATGTCTTTATAGTTTTAGTAGCTTTTATGTTTATTCGTGATCATTAAATTATTCCCTTCAGGTTTCTTAGCGCATCAGAGTCAAAAACTCGTAATTTTCCCTACACAACGGAGTGGCACGTCCTCATGGTGCAGACACTTTATACATTAAATAGCCATTATACTCTACACAGTGTTTGCTACACAGTGTATAAACATGTGCACGGTTCCACATACTTTCGAACGTATCAAATGATACAAAACTTGAACGATTCTTCTAATATCGACAAATGTGCATTTCAATGTGCATTTCTACACATCAGATATATAATATGTAGCTTTTATTTTCGTAAAAATAAAGCGGTTTGTACGCGTATGTTCGTCTTTCCTTCGAACTCGATTAGTTCGTACAGAACGAAATGGCTTTCCACTTGAGCTCTAATTAACTTCAGATTTGCCGAACGATAATGAGAGAGAGCCGCGGGTGGCTTGAGAGATCGACCTTGATATGCATTCCTTCCTGGATTTCGAGTCCATATTGTCAAGTAGAGTGTAACCTTTCATTTTGCTGTAAGAGCCTGAGGTCTCGAGATCTTTTCGCGTTTTTTCAACAGACGCAACGATTCTAGTGATTGAAATATTCTGTCGAATCGCCAGCTATAATATTCCTATTTTATTGCAACTTGCCTTCTTAAAGGTTTTATGCTGTTATATTGAGATAGGTACTTTTTTAAAATAAATTGTTAGCAACAGCTAATTTGCGAACGTTGTTTTTAAAAGCTTTTACCTTTCACTTTGTTTCACGCGTTTACAGAAAATTCAGTGCAACCGCATGTACCGATTTAAAATATTTATACATATAGATATTAAACAAATGTTTTGAAACATTTGTTTTCATTTATTTATATACTATTATATACTATTATTGCGTTAGTATGTCCATCATTACACTACTATTTTTATATATCATTACTTTATATATTAGGTTGTCCGGAAAGTGTCTTTCTTTCGCAAACGTGATTTTTACAACAATGCAATTTCGTACAAACGTGAAACGAAATCCGTACCGTACGTAATTCGACAAAATAATGTCAAAGAAAAAACGTTGTGCGTCTATTGTTTCCTCATAAAACGAAAGAAACTTTCCGGACAACCTGATACTATTATTTATTTCCATTTTCAAAATTATTCAAACTGCACGAGAACAATTTACATACATGTTTACATGTATTTACATACATAAGTAAGAACATTGGTAATTATAATTTTCATAATAAACCATTCCATTCACCGTTGTGATAACATTCCTTATCTCTTTCATTTCTTTCCGTTATTACTATATCTATCTCTTATTATCTATTATATGCTTTCACTGTTATAGCATTTCATTATCTCAAACTTTTAAATTTCAAATTCCTCTAGGGAATAAAGAACGTCTTTGTTAGAAAAATCAAAGACAAATTCCTCAAATTTGACATGATAATTTACATCATCAAAAACATCGTATGGAAAATTATGTTTGTATGGAGACAAGGTAAGGCTAAGATTTAACTTTTATTTAACTTTAAGATTTAACTTTAAGTTAACTTTAATTTTGATTAAATATATGATTTCTCTATATTTTTAAGTGCTTTTGTAGAAATTGATTGCTACTGGTGTTGTGGGTGTATCATTCTAAATTTTATTTCCTTAAGTATCAGGTTATTATTTCATTAAGTCCGACATTCGCGCTGGCCAACAAATTCTTGCATCACGACTTATCCAACGATCGGGCAACGTTCTGTTTATAAACATCAGGAACAATTACACGACGCATTGTTCCAATGAAATTGAGATTTCCATTTACCGTACCCGAACGAGTATTGAAAATAGTGGCAACATATCGCACATCGTTCAAATTGTTCTTCTTACGAGCTATAAGACTGTTGCAATGAAAATATGTAGTCCCATTTAAAAGTACTTCGATGATCCTGAAGTCTCGAAAAAGTGAGCTTGAGAAAGAATATCTTGCCTATCACTTTTGTGCCTTCGAACATTAAAGTGAGAAAGCGAAAAAATAAGTGAGATATTTGCTCTATTTTTTGTTGCAAATGAATGGGAGTGCAATCAGATATGTAAACGAATGTCATTTTGTGGCTGACAGGTAAAATTAATAAACTATGATATAATTAAACAGAGAAAAGTAAAAACAGTCGCTTATTTTAAATTAAGTATATAGATTCAGTTCCATATATTTTGAAACAAGTTGCAAGATTATTGCTTGCATCGACTAAAGCGCAAATAATTATGTGACGAATATACATAAATATAGTGGTTCTTATTTAAAAAGAAATTACATAATACTCGTAATATGTTTCTTAATTACGAGAGATAAAAAAATACTACTCATACTAGCGAAAAGCGCTAAAAAGTATGAAATAATTCCTATTTTATTTTTATCTACGCACATATGCAACAACGGTTAGATTACCCACTTTGTTGCTAAACAGCCTACAAAATATATTGAAACCGTACATTTATATATAGATTGATCAAATTTCAAGAAATTTCCTGTAATTGCTTAGAGCAACGATATAATAAAAAATCTCCAAGAACATGTTTCAATAGCGGCCAAATTGAGGAACGTCGTTTGTTACGCTCAATGTATTAATAGCGTACAGGATAATGGTATTACACGTGCAGTGACTTTCTTACTAACTTGAGATGCAATCATTACAATTGATAACGTTATACAATTACAAAATGAAGTTAGACCGTATGTCAGTAATATTTCTAATTTTTCTGTTTAGTAACTAAATGAGTAGTCTAATCGTTGTTGCATATGTGCATAGATAAAATGCAAATAATTATTTCATACCTTTTAGCGCTCCTCGAAGTCAGTAATATTGTTTTGGCAAAACGTCTTTTACTTTGCATTTTCTAATGGAGCGATCAATATTACAGGACCAACGTAACATCGTTTCCATCGTCATTAGATTAGTAAGACGATAATCTATCTCTATCTATTTATTATTTATTCCAATTTAGTTAATGAATAAAAGATTGTATGGATTACTTTGAACAGTGATAGGGATATTTCTATAACTTATTAGTAACTTGTCGCGTATTATCGAAACGAATCCGAAAACGAAGAAGACACGAATTGAAGCCTATATCGAGGATCATCTCGATATCAGCCAACAATTGCAGAACACTCACTGAGCACACAGAAATGAAGCTGGTAAGGAACAAACTCTTTGCAATAACGCTAGTTAACGATGAGCAAATTGGAGGAATTTTGCAAATGGGATCGATCGATGGACTACCAAGAAGATGCAAATGCTTTCGTTATGAGAACTCAAACCAGTCCTGAGTAATTAACGAACATACGTAAAGATTGCATTTCTACAACGGTACAGGTATCGAAAAATAGCTTACAAATGTAAAAGAATATTCTGACTAGACAGAGGAAGGACATACGCTACGAAATACAAAAGGAATCATTTTTATTGGTCAAACCACTCCAAAGAAATCGATTCGTAAAGATATTAGTTTTTGAAAAAAAAAATGATCAAATCGAAAAATGTTTTCTAATACAAGCAACGAGAGAACATGCGCGACAAGATGCGAGAATCATTCCGATTAGTCGTACATACAACGTTCAATTCAAAATAAATAGCTCCTTTCATAACAAATTAATTTGTCTGACTTTTCACAAGACATATTTCTTTTAATGAATTTATTTGTACGATTCTTATCTTATTTTATTGTTATTGATAATAATAATTCTATAAAAATGGACAAAAAAATATAACAATGATAAAAATGTAAAATAATTAGGAATGAGAAAAGAAGTCTATTAAAAGGCAATTAAGGAAATTTTACGAAGCTCGACTTGATTTTAATAAAATCAGTTGTTGAGCTGTAAATAATAATCGATTAAAAAGCATCTATGCCTGTCAAGTGTATACACTTCTATGCTATTACTTCGCCAAGTATTGAAAATGTAAAAAAATGTATGCAAAATATATTTTTGGATCTTTGGAACAGTAAGAAAGACAACTAATCTCACTTATTTGAAATAACATATTTCAATTTCTCTGTAACTTCAAAAAATACGACAATTCTGAATAGTGACAAGAAAATGCAATGATTCATTCTGTCTAACAAGATTATCAAAGTGCAACATGTTCTTACAGAACAGTCATATAACTGGGCATTATTTCACCGAATGTGCGTATAAATTTAAATCAATCTCTCACTCTTTGAACAACATACGATCTATTATCCCAGGTCAGAGCTGTCAATTGAAATCTCGAATCGCAAATAAGAGTAGCAATATACCGATAGCCCGTGCAACGGGATCTTATGCCACCGAGAATCCTAGCACGATGAATGATCATTCGTTATATCGTAGCATCATGAACGGCGCTCAACCTCTCACACCGAAGGTTTAACAAATAACGTAATTTATGTGTTCGACATCGTAAAATTAGCAGCAGTTTGTTAGGAATTAAAAGAATCACAATTTTCATTCGATTAAGAGCAGCACGATGTTTGAATTTCTGTAAATCTGTGGCAAACTTAAAGGTCCATAAACGTATATGCAAATACATATGTACACAAGATACATCAGCTGAATGTCTTATTTAACGTTGTACGAAAAGATTTTTCGTCGAGTATTCTCAGACGCAAATACCTCGTACAGAGAATAAAAGAAACTCTGATTTGTATATAAAAAGCTACTCATGACACAGCTTTGGCTAATTGATTCTGAACACACTAATAATTAATCGACGATACCAAGGACTGTACTTCTCGGAACAACGAGAAGGTTCCGAATTGTCTGCGACTGCTGAGACGAGATTACACGATACGATGCGACTGCTGCGACGCGTTGTACGAATGATCGTCACGAATGGTTGATGCTTGTTGATGCTGTTTGCAATTGGAAGACCTGCACGAGATTGTTCACCAACTAAAACGATACTTGACTCTATGAATGATTACAGAAATCACTCACAGATGCCGTGATTAATTACTAATTACGAAAGATACACACTGACTGACTGCTGTCCGATGCGTTTGTTCATAGATATTAGCCTTTTTAACTTCTTTAATTTATCATTCTTCCCGTTGTAGTGCAGTAGCAGGACTTGTATAGTGGATTTTATCGACAATAATACTTAAATCCAATATTTGTACTGCATTTATTGGAATTTCATGATATATTAATCCAAGATACTTGTATCATTTTCTACATAAATTTATCCAAAGTATAAGAGAAGTCAGCCTTTTTCAACTTCTTATAAAGGTTTTAATATATTTCAATTTTTTCATTTCTAATTAAAATTTACGATCTATTGTTCATGAAGAATATTATATCATCCTATCGCAAAGTAAATTGTTAAATATCCTATGAATACTATAGTGTATAATACCGGAAATATCATAAATGAAAAATAATACTACATTAATCAAGCTTAATTAAACACAAGGTAAAAATTGCGTCCTGTATCGAGGATTTTTGTTGCATTTGAAGATTTGCATCTTATCCAGAAGTTTGATATTATTTTCAATATTCGTAGATTATGAAAGGCAGCAAAATAAAAGATTACATACGTAGGTTACTACTTTTTATCTTTACCAAATTTATTAACGAATTTTTCTAGTATACCATTCTGCAACAAATTGCTCAGCTCCTGGTCCTAATGTTAGCAATTTATTAAGATTCAAGTATCACTAGCTTATATAAAATTAGAGGAGGCTCAACTCATCATTTTTCTGATCGCCAATATGCTTAGAAATAAGCATATTTCTAATTTCTTTGCCCTTTCAGCAAATAATTATAAAATTTTCCAATCGAAATTACTTTAATGCAATGTGAAACAGATAATAGTAGTTTACCTCCATAATATTTATAACTTTTAGCCAGATAAAATTAAATACAAGAATCAAAAAATTAATGCTTTTGTATCGTAAACTGAATCATCGAATCCGCCACTTTACACGAACAGAAAATATTCAAATGAAAATAATTACCAGTTGAGATAAGTATCTTGCGTCACTTCCGGCTTATTAAAAATCAAAAGACGCGTCGCTACGTTATCAGTCGCGAAAGTGTTAGGTCGCTACCAGAATACTTCGTATGTTCGTCACAATAGAAAGTTGTGACAATTTATTTACAATCGTACGAATACATAATCGGATCAGATGCCGTGATATTAAACGTACAAACATGAGAAAAATAGAAAGTGTATTTCTCATGTCCGTGCATCGCGAGACATTTTATTATCACAAAAATAGCCAGCTTTCTGTAAGCTGATTTTATTTTCGTTTTGTTGATTTTTTTCCAACTTTTATTTTCGTACACTTTTGCATCGTATTTCATTTTTTTTTTTTTTTTTTTTTTGATTTGTGTTTGGATAGAATTTTTAAAGTAATTTTATTGAAAAATTCATTACTCTTTGTTTCGTATTCTTTTATGTTGTCATGTATCTGTATATTTCTTCGATGTTTGGTTTGCGCTTCTTATTTTTGATATACCATGTATTCTAATTATTGTGAGATTTAATTACAATTTTTGAAAGAATTCACCTACAAAAGATCTAACATTGGATTTAGGGCAATGGTTATACAAATCTGTTTGATATGGACATAGCGCTTTGTAACGCTTCAACTGTTTGTGTATTAAATATTTAACGAAAATAAGTGATTTTATGTGTGTTCCGGAGGGAGCACAAATATAGGCGCACGAACACATAAATACATACACACGTAAGTACATAAACATCACCTGTGTAGTTAGTAAATAGAAAGTAACGATACGTAATAGTGGAACACCTCAACCTTTCTTGAAGAATAACCGCGAGTAGGACGGAGATGTCCACACGGAAAATCCACAAACTGTCTCTTGAAAATAGCACAAGAAATTAATCACGCTATAAACAGAAATATCCATAATATCTGAGAAAAGCACTAAGAAGAGGAAAATCACTAACGAGTTTTAAGCTTCCTCCCTACAACATCTACGCAAACACCACTATCCAAAAAATAGCTAATAAATTTCAATATGCTGCTCATCAATAGACACGATGCTTTGCAAGACGCATGTCCAAAACCAGCTCACCCTCGACTAACGAACCAACCACATTTCCATCTTCGATGTTCGTCCTTGTCGATGTCATTTATCCATTAATCGAATTTCTAAACAAACACATCGAAAATATGTACATCCTTAAAACCACTAACCAAGAGACAGAAATCCAAATGTCATCTATGAACATTTCCCGCAAAGTTATCAAGATTCCTAAACGTAAGCTGTTACACATACCAAACGAAAGAAGGAAGAGGATTAAGCGATTAAAGCTTTGCACTACGTCACCCCTATTTATCAAATCAAGCGTGTATCAAATCAATAATATAAAAGAACTACCCAGGTCTCTTCGATGTTTTCGATAGAATTTTAATCAGTTAAAAATAACACGGAGATTTTCAATATTCCGAGGTTGCTTCGCAACGATACGATACAGATTGAATAAAATAATACAAATTGAACTGCCAAGTCATACAAGCAATTATCGAAATAGAGGACATAAATGCATAAAGTGTGCAAAACAACAGCTTTCTTTAGATAAACTTGCAGTAACTGCAAAGAAGCTCATCCGATTAATCGTAGAGATTATAAATTAGGGGAAGAACTAATGGAGGTAACCAGGCAAAGGTCCAAAACGTGGCCTCAAAAACAAACAAATAATTCATATACACCCAACAGAAAGGCGATAAACAGTAGCTACACAATAAATTACCCACTTATAAGTTTTAACAAACTATACGTGGACGTTGCTAAAAATCAAAAGCTGAGCGAAACGAAGATACGAATAACAATTTCAATGCATTGGCTGAGAAATTGTTCAACAAAAAACAAACAACGTGTCGTGGAACTCCTAGTGGAACGAAGCTAGTAATCAGTAATGGAGAAATTTAAACTGATAATTATTATTAGATTAGATATAATTAAACTGACATTCATATATGCACGCTATGAGAAGCATACGAAACGGACAGATCTTTTTACAGAGTACATGGATACCAAAATACAATTCCTTCTGCAACTCGTAGAATACGTGAAGATACCACCATCCTCGTAAAAAACAGTATTGTATCTCGTACCTCTTCTTCGAGATCACTCGGTAGTGCCCCACTTCGAGCTGAATTAGTGCCACAGGTTTACAGTAAAAAAAAGGAATGCGCCTGAAGCACCTCTGCTTGCCTCATTCTTCCATTTTGCATGAATGAAGCCACACGGAATTTATAGACAAAATAAAGATTATTTTAATAGAAGGAAACGTTGCTTTCTTTCGAACGAAGAAGAAAAGGGGAGCTGGTTGAAGAATCTGCTATATCGAATGCGGAGGAATCTGAAGAAAATAATGGAACAAGAAGATCGAGATAGAAAAAGGCGTAAACTTATTTATGTTTTTGCTTTCAAATTGCTTTTTATTGTGCTTGCGATGTATAGGAATCGAACCGTACACATAGAGTGGTACTCTTAACTGTTTCTTGTATTAGGTTGTCCGAAAAGTTCCTTTCGTTTCACAAAGCGATAATAGATGAATAACAATTTCTGTTCTATATTATTTTATTGAATTAGGCATGGTCCATTTCGTTCTATTTCTATTATTATGTTCGTGCATAATTCAATAAACTAATATAAAACAAAAAATATTGTGCGTCTATTATTTGCGTATAAAACGAAAGAAACTTTTCGGACAACCTACTACAAGTAAGCGATCATCTGATCGCCTCATTCGCTCTTTTTCCAACAGCCGGAAATAGTCTGTACGAAATAAATAAATAAATAAATAAAATAGCTATACAAGAACGAGGGTTACATTCGAGTTCAAAGAAAGAGTTTTGTTTATTCAAAATATGCAAGCACACTCACAACCTGTCCGAAAACATTTTGCAGGTTATTCGAGTTCCTTCTCACGGGCAGTCATCGACGATGTGCCCATGGCAACGTGCGTTCGAATCAAATTTCGAAAAAAGGAGAATTGCGATTTCGTTCGAGATGAAGATTCTAGCTTACCTTAAAAGGACAAAGGAGATATGTAAGAACGAAGACGCGCTCTTTACCACATCTAAACAACCAGTGTGTAAATCAGCGAGTACTCAGACGCTCGGTAGATTAATAAAAAATGTTTCATGTAGCAGGCGAACAAGTACGGAACATTTTCCGGCTTATAGCACACGACACAGCGCAGTAAAACAAATGGGGGTTTGTACAAACGCGATAAGACCAACTGCAGAAACATTCACGAAGTCTTATGATCTAAATGTCACAGACGATCAAAATTACTAAAACTATCTTAAATTTATAAGAAGAAACGGAAGAATGCAACTATTCTTGTCTAAGATTTAATCATGTTAGATTAATAGGCGTAACTTTGCTTTAAACGTCTACCTCGGCTGGACGAGCCAGCCCCTTAACACAATAGTTGCGACAAATTGGAAATGAGGTACCAGCGCAGGGGTGCCGCGCTCAGAAACGCTGTTTAGGTCTTTGGCTGTAAACCTGTGGCATCGTTCTGGCACGAAGTGCGGCATTACCAGGTGATTTCTTCGTAAGAGGGTCTATATACATTTCCGGCAGAACTTTGTTTACACATAAAGTCGAATTATCCACCGATTAATGGCGTACAGACTAACAACATGCATTGTAGTTGGAATAAATAGCACTCAAATAATAATCATCTCGTGTTGCATCTCTGTACAAAGTTTTCGTCGGCAACTTCAATGCCAAACACGCACTGGAACTCCTGGTGACTAGTATCATCAGGACAGTAGGAAATTAGAAACATTATAAGATCATAGAATTTAGAAATAATTTCACAAAAACGAGCCACCTTTTAGGGTAAAGCTGCTATACCCGATGTACTAAAGCTCGCAATAGCAAACTACAAACCAAAGTCAAAGACATTTCATCTGATTATTTACCGGTATTGATAGAAACAAACCCTGCTGTTACGTCTGATGACTCTCTAGCTAGACCAGGCTACACCGCGAGCAAGATGACAGATAAATGTCCTTACTGCGTATCCTCAATAGTCTTAAGGACCCACCACAAATCTCAGGAATTTTCCTTCAATTGTTTTCTATTGTTTTTTAAAGTTTATTGTCCACTACGAGTTAACACGAGAATATTTCTCTCACATACGATGCTTCCCATTAGTAACTTTCTCTCAGGGGTGGTTAGCACTCTGCCTCCTAACGAAAACTTGTCTTTAACAAGTGAGCTCTTTTCGTGTCCTTAGACCCAGCATCATCGCAGCATCATCTTCACAGAAAGTCAATCGTTATACATTTTTTGATCCGTCACCATCTAAGCTACTCTACACCGAAACCTTGTCTATCAATCGAAACCTAACTATACTCTATCAATTTATATCTTTCTAGACAACGAGTTGTTTGAATAAACTATAATTTATACCTGTTAATTCAGTGTATACTCAAGTGAACCACCCCTATTATCAGAAATAAGGAGATCGATCAGTTCGATCTAATCGTAACGGGAATTTGCGAGTCTCGTTGACGCGCTATCTCTTCACGAACGGTCGCAACACCTTCAAACGATCCACTTGGTGTTAACCACCAAACTAACCAATTGAGAAGGTTTCGCAGACACGATTGAATGCACGTTCAATTGCAACACCAGGAGTACCGAGGCTGTGGACACTGCACACGAGGATTTCACGATCCTACTTCAAACGACTGCGTACGAAAACATGCTATGCACGAAACTACTAGTGCACGAAACTGAACAAATCAAAACAAAAGAATGTATTGCTTGACGCGACAAATATGAAAATATGCACGCCTTCCGAAAGGAAAAATTCCACTACTATCTAGAGCAAATGGATTGAAGCCAAGTGGAGAATCACCTGAGAAGCTGAGAAGAGCAGAGACAAACATTCCTTGTTGGAGCGATAGAAACAATGGATAGCTAAATTATCAGTATCAATTCGAAATAAAATCGGCCACATTAAGAACGGCAAAGACTTAATCAAGAAGCTTAGTGCTGAGAGAGCATCAGGGATAGACCTGATAACTGGCAAGCTCTTACGATAGCTACCGGATATCTAATTACCAGGCAGAGCAATTAAATACCTAACCAACTTATACAACGCTATGTTAAGATCCAGTTATTTGTCTACAGCATGGAAATGTGTGAAAATCATGTTAATACCAGAATCAAGGAAACCAACAATTACGTCGGTAGGCTATCGACCTTTATCTCTTCTCCCAGCCATGTCCAAAATCCTGGAAATTAAGTTTATTATTAAGTTTAGAAACCTTTTAACACAAACTTGCCGAGTGAACATCACTAAAAAATTAATAATTAAAAAGTAAATGCATTTTTTAACAATTTAGGTGAGTCATTATATTAATTTCGAAATTTATAAATTAAATTAGTCTATTTTATTATTTCCATATATCAATTGCCATTAGAATAAAAAGGGTGCAATATTTTACGTAATATATTTTCACAAAGTATTATACAAAAATGAAATTGTTAAACAATATCGCAAAATTTTATATAAGAAACATTCTCGTAATTCTTGTAATTCATATCGTTTAATAAATATCGTTATTATATAGAATGCGATTTTAGAACCTTTTAGAATTCAAATTAAATCAATACATCTATTTAAAAGTTGGCCAAATTACAAATTTATTATAGAAATATGAAATCAATATCCAAAATTACCTCTTATATGTTTCAGCATCCAATTTAGACAATCAAAGCAATTGATTCTGGACGTTCAGAACGTATTGAAAAGACTATGCCACCGTTTACTGAATATACACATATTACAAACTGATTACACAAAATGGTACTTTTATATGTAGTTCTTAAAATGGTAAGCTATTTCTCACTGACAAAACATCAATAAAACTAAAATCTTATATTATTATTATGTTTTTTATGAGGACTTTGCAATTAATTTAAGGCAGGTAATGACTGATAACTAAATACTAAAATATAATTATAATTATTGTACAGATATGAATTTTAAAATTTGCTATGCTTTTAATAATTTCAAATTATATATTAATTAATAACGCTGTTTTCAAAGGAAAATTTGGTAAGAAAAACTATGTTTTGTCCTAAAACAAGCTAGGTATTATATTCTCACATCATATCCGCTTGATTAGTTTATTTACTTCCAATTTACTTAAAATTATATTTTTGAAACACGCGTTATTATTTATTTATTTATCATATAGTTGTTTCTTTCTATTTATTAATTAATTCCTATTTATTAATTCATTGTTCTTGCACAGCACAGAATTATGGATATATTATTAAATAGAATTATATTTGCGAAGCATATTTTATCTTTAAAAAATGTACTGCAATGCGTATCTAAAATAATACTTAATTTTGTCTCAATTAACAATATTAATAAGCTTCACAGTTCAAATTACAGGACTTTAATTTTTATCTATCGCGAATATTCTTCAACGATTTTGTCCGAAATAATGCCTCTTTCCATTGAATGTGGAAACAACAAAATTAAGTAACACAGTTCCGTTAGGTCATTAACAAGCCATGATCTCAGTAATTATTCGTTAACGTTACGGCACACTGTTCGCCATTCCAAAGGCTCCGCATTTGTTCCGCGTAAGCATACCAATCAGCTTTCGTATGAATAAGAGAAAGTCCTTGTTATTAGCCTGTTTCCTCGCAGTAGATAATTTCCCAGCTTCGATGTAATTTTAATCAATTACACATTAAAGTAGAGATATATCCATTCTTGCTAGATTCCTGCAATGTATACCATACCCTATCAACCTAACTATTTATACATATGTATATGTACATGTACATATACATCAGTTACACTTTCACAGAGATGATAGACAAAATGCAATAAAGCAGATTTTCCTGCTTTGCATAAACGAAAACTGAGTAACTTTAGAGTACTTTATTTGAATTTGAATTAGGATAGAATATTAATGTACATAACATACATATGAGTTTCATGAACATAAAGAACAACGGTGAAACAACGAGTTTTCCTGATTTGCAAAAAGACAACTTTAAAGAATTTTGGATCATTTTATTAAAGTTTATTTTATTATAAAATATTATATTATATAGGCGTTTATTAGTATAGAGATATAGTAAAAAGCAAACCTTTTGATTTTATATAAAGAAAGTTTGAAGAATTCCTGGCTATTTTATTATTATCATTTAGATTGGAATATTAATGTAAAAAACACAAATTTTGTTAGTCGTATATTTATATACTCGTACGTAAAAATATATATATATATTATGATAAAACGAGATCTTTTACTTGACAAAACACAAATTAAAGAAAAAAAGATTTAGAGTACTAGAATGTTAATATAGATATAAGTCTTATTATTTTAGTTATTAAAATAACAATAGAAAATTGCTGCTATATGCATAATTATCTCAAATGAGAAAATAAAAATTAGTTAAAAGTAAAAATGATAATTACGAAGTAAATCTTAAAATAATCAGCTTAGTAATAAATATAATAAACATGTCTTTAAATATTCTATTTCCTATCCGGTTTATCTACCATGTTCCCACCTACATCAAAGCAAATTCACTTAACTCGCAACTTCTTTATTAATTATGTTATTTCTCCAAGCAAACTTCATCTATAATGCAAGCTTGTTAGCAAACGAAGAAATCTCTAAAGAAATCATATATTAAAAAAAGGAGACTAACATTAATAATTACTTAAACTAAACAATAATCATCGATATGTCTCATCTTCCCCTCAAACTTCGTCAATACGTTTTACAAGCAAAAATAAGACTAAAATATCCGACAGGACTAAATAACCGATTTCAATGATCTTGAAATATGTCGTCAAGATCAATATTCTTTTAAACAACCTTCATCTATACATCACTGCTGCTTCGTCTTATTTCCAAAGATTTTTGCAAAAAGCTTCAACCAAATTTAGATTAGGATTACATTTCATTCTAGCCGCCTGTTTATATAACCCAATCTGCCCATCGATGAAAGAGATAACATTTTTAATATTGTAAACAAAAAAGAAAAATCAATGCACTGTAACATATTAATTGATATATGGAATGTTGTACTTTGTTCTGATCTTCAACCGTTCAAAACTGAAAAACATACATAGCTATGATGATTAAGAGATTGTTTGCACCACGAAAGTTTATAAAATAAATTATTAAATAATACCTAAATATAACGTTAAATATAAATTGCTTGAAAACTAAAACCGAGCGGAAGTTATATGGAAAATGTTGTTCGATATGTTGACCGCAACTACATATTTCAAGATCATTAAAATCGATGAGGTGTGCCTTGATCGATATACGTAATTAATCAAATAAATTTTTCATCGAGAAGTTGAAACAGAAATATCGAAAGTGATGTAAAGGCTTTATCTTTGATTCCAATTGAAAGCGGCTTCGCCTTTATCGATCTGCTTTCGATTACTTGTATCATTGTATTTAACGCAAGTCGAATTTGTTCATGATCATTTCTAATTTCTTCATGTATAAATTCTCGTAATTAGTTGATTTCATGTAAATATTTCTGTATTATACACTTTTTCTTTGGGACGATCATAAACAAAACTTCAAATTTATAATCTATCATTGGAAATAGCGTTCATTATCGTGCTCTTTACATTTCACATTTTTGTTATAACTTGTAAATAAAAAGCTTCTGGATTTTTTACTACGTAACATTTTTGTTTTATTCCTACTTATAAAACGCATTAGCAAGATTTGGACGCAAGAAATATTAAACGACCTATATATTTAATAAGTATCATCAGATGACGTTCGCTCATACAAGAACCATAGCAAATATCGTAATATCGTAAATTGTCGATCAGTTAATGTTAAAAATAAATAACTTAGTAACGAGGATGATAAAGGAAGAAAAATGGAAAGGAAGAAGATCGAATGGTAATGCCAGGAAATGATGGCCTTACTTACTTGCTTAATTAGAGTGAAGCAGGATGATTGCACGAAGGATTCGTGGATTGGAATGTCGATTCGAGGAAGACGGAATAGTCGTACATGACTAATACATTTGCTCGTAACTCAAAGCATGGAATTAATGTTTGTAAACACTATGTCTGATGACTTTCTTCATTCGCCTAAACGATTGCAAAAATGCAGAATGTTTCCAATTCGCCAATGTTTGTAACAGTGTTTGTAGATACGCTGGCCTTGATATGGTAGTCGATACTGGGAGATCCTTTATGGGTTGTTTCCCCTTCTTTGCGTAAGTATTGTCAATATTCCAGTCTTATAAATATAAATATAAATATATTTGTATATATATTTAGTTACGTAATAAATGTGAAACGCGTTAACTTTTGGTCGAAATGTCAAGATGCTGGTGCAAACCATTCGCTATTTCTGACGCGACATAACCGATAATTACGCATGAAACTAACGATTCAAGTCAAAATTAATTTAAATAAATTCATTAAATTCAGTAAAGGCTGTATACCAATGAAAAGCACAAGAGAAAAACACGGTAAGAACATTTTTGTTCATTTATTCATCTCAGTGTCATTTTATGACTAAATTAAAATATTAATAACTAATAACAGTTTGCCGTCTGTATAAATTTACTAATAATTTTAATCAGTAAGCGGCGTTTTTTGCTAAAAAGCGTCAAGTTTGTAAACTTTACATGCAGAATCGATTGCGGCTGACACCAATGTGCTGTCTCAGGAAACTAATATTTTGCCTGCACTTGACCATACATACGTGATAGTGTTAATAATCATACATATTTTAATTTTAATCGTACAATAAATATTAAGTATTAAATATTATTATATTGAACATTTTTAATTTATAATTTGAGAGCTCAACGCTTTATACAGAGAATAAACTTTTTCTCATTATATACGTGTGTATAGTAAGAAGCCTATCGCATAAATTCAGTTGCATCATTATAAACAGCTCTGATAAAAACAAGAAGTCTCAGTTCTTAACCAGTTTTTTCTCCACAACACTTCAAGACTAATAAAGTAACAATTTTTCTATCCTACAGCAGCAAAACATATTTATAAATTCCTAATAAAGTGTTTTATTACTTCAAATTCAAATTCGAATATTCTGTAGATGTTTTTATTCTATTATTTTTATATTGATATCAGATTTTGAGGATAGATCTGATATTTTATTATATAATTAGTATAGAGTATGCTATTCTCTGCAGGAATTTTCATTTTTGAATTTAAAAGAAAGAAAATGAAAATTCCTGTAGAGAATAGCAAAAAATTGATGACTGAAATAAATAAAACGAATTATTATCTACTTGATTAAATTTTTGTACATGGATAGATGGATACGTACTATTTATTGATAAGGTAGATTATTTATGTTATAAATTAACGTGTATTAATTATATTTAATGTAATTTTTGGATATTAAATGTTTATTTAAAGAGTATTAATAATTATTAATAATATAAATTAAATTTTATAATGATTTATTAATTAATTACATTTTAATATTTATATAAAATATTTTTTATTAAATATCTAGATTAATTTAATAATTAGATTTAATAATTTAATGAAAGTTAAATTTAGATAAAATTTTGAATAAAGATTAATTTAGTGCCAGCAATAGCGGTTACACTAATTTTATAAGTTAACCGATAAAACGCGACATTCTTCTTGCATTTCTTACTCTGAATGGCAATATTACTATATTAAATCATAGAAGGCGATACCCGAGATATTTCAAAGGAAATTTTGATTCCAAGTCAAAAGATTCTTGAAATTACGATTCTTTCGTTTCTTAGTTTGAAATCGAATAAAAATGTTCACATCATCGGTATTTCTCGAACAGCGCCACTGGGGCACAGAAAATACAACAAATTTAAAAAGCTGCCTTAGGAATCTAATTTCGGTGTTTATAAATTGATAAAAATTCGTTAAGAAGTAAGGAAAATATCTGATCGATCAGCTACCTTTATACAGTAGCAAAAACGCATAAATGTCTCTTCCCCGTGTGTGTGTGCTCCGTGGTAAAAGACTTATTAAAAGTTCTGATGGCATTACGTTCTCCCCCGTACGCACTAATGGTCAGCATTATTCACAAGAATACCACGTAACTGTATTCTCACGGTGCAGTGACTTCAATACCGCTATAACACGACGCCGCTTGGCGCGGCGCGGTGCTCGAAATAAAGAAGCGCCGCGTGCACTGGTGTCGCGACTCGGCATTGTAATGCAACGACCGCAATAACAGAAGCTGCAGAGCGCAGTTTATGTTTATTGCTCATTTGTCCGGGCGCCGTTCGACCTATAAAATTTATCGGCACAGCGCGCCGTCACGTCGCGATGCCAGCAGCCACTCTAAGGATGATCACGGCAGACACAAATTTCTGTGAACTTTTATTCACGCGACGATGCGCGAACACTCGCGAATGATGAAACAAATGAATTCTTACAGACAGGTCGAACCGTTCTTTAAAAACAAAAGTCGTTATGTTCGGTCACTCGAACAATTCATATACGCTTATTTGTCTATCTGGTAAGATATTCGCATCTTCTTCTATAATTTTTCTATAATTTCTATTGTAACTTAATTAATTTCGTTATTTTATATTTGTATTTTGCCTTTCACGACATTCTTGATCTCTAAGATCGAAGTTTGCATTTCCAAACTTGGCAAGTGAGTAACAATTAACGAATAAAAAATAATTTCTAAGCAATTCTATTAAATAATCTTTTCTTTTTCAGGAGAAGGAAATCGTTATATATAGAAAAAATAGGCTATCTTTCTATATCTTTAAAATATTGAACTAATTATAAAACATGAAGAGATCTATTTGTAAATTATATATGTACGCGTGAATTTGATTTCTGCTTGGGCATATTCAAACATCGTGTTTAAAACATCGTCCTTTCGCATTCTGCAATTCATTATTATTCATATTAAGTGGATATTGAAATGTTTCTAATAAATGCACTACATAATAGCAGAATGTTGCTGTGGACATTCTAGACTCATAAATATAATTTCTGTAATTAAAACATTTAGTCTGTCATTTGATTTTATCAAACTAGAAATTATATGTAACGTTGATTAATAAAAAATTATATTATAGTATATATAAAAATATTCGACTCTCGTTATAAAATAAAATATTAATTTTACTGACAAAGCTCAATGATGTAATTTTCATGAATATAAAGTTTATTGCAAAAGGAAACTTTTGTTCATGATTTAAATATTAAAAAACAGTTGTAAAACTTTGTAATATTAGTAGACTTCGATCTATCGCTTCAATGTATACTTAAATATTGAAACTAAACTAAAAGTATAAATAAGCTAGTATAAAAAAGTAGATATGTAAATGTATAATATATATTCTCATGCGCTATAATCATCCACTGTTTAGGACTAATGATCGCTAGTAGGTAATACCGTTTCTTAAACCGTCGACCGTGAATTAAGCGTCGATGTTGTTACGAAGCCTGCTAATTGAATCATTAGATACACGTATCATTATCTTACTCTTCTATCTTATCTCTTCCATCTTTCCATCACAAGAGAAATGAAAAAGGTCGGGGAAATTTCGCATATTTTCACGTTGGGTTGCGCCATGCAATTTACTAAAGTGATTTCTTGCCGATAACTGGAAAATCATTCACTTGTAAGATGTTATAGGCGCTATTGAATTATAGGATTTATAGATTAGGATAATCAGAAGTCAGCCGCACCGATCATTCTTTGCTATAAATTAAACTTCTTGCTTTGAAACAAAAATACGACTGATAGATTTTGTTCATAATTTCACCATTTTGTTTTATTACATATTCATTTATTTTATTCATTAATTGAAAGTTCATTTTTATGACAGTATTATGCTTGATGCAATAAAATCGTTCACAGTAGTACTAGCAATCCTTTGATTATTGCTTCTAATTATACTATTTCTTTTATACTTCACAGAAAATAACTATATTAATTAAAGATAATTATACGAACAAATACTATGTGTTTTTAAAGATTGAATTCGATAGAAATGTGTATGTAATATATATATATATATAATGTTCAAAAATTTCCTTTTAATTATTGCCAATTATCCTTCGCTATGGTCTTTATTTTAAAAGAAACTATCACCCAAGAGAATTGCTTTTACGCATATTTTCAATGTCCGTGTTGTATTCGTGAGAACATTAATGCAGACACATAACTTTTATCTTGTATTTCGATGACATTAATTTTTGTTTAAATTATATCACTCTATAATATTTCAAACATCTGTAACTTTATAGCTATACAATAATTTTTTAATTATATATCAATCATATATGTGATAAAAATTTCAATGATGGAAAAGATCGATATATCACATTATATACATTAGTATCTCTCGAATATACAATTTCGCGTGTATCACACAATGAAGATGATATGTACAATGGAATTCTTCTATTAACTGAAAAGATCAAGGTGGACCAGTTTCATTGAAACTTGAATTGAAGTCAGATAATCGGTAGCTTTAGATCGATAGTTAATAATATGAGCAACGGTTTATTTACATTAATCATACGCTAAAAGTATATTATATTGCAGGTTTTAAATTGCGATAAATTTTGAGAATACTTATTTATTTTATTATTAGGCCCGGTGCAGGCAGCAACTTTTTAACGCTGCGTTCTCGCTATGACAATCTTCGTTGTCTTCAACCGGAGAAACAAAGAAAGACGTATGAATCAGATTCTGTTTAATAAAAGTTCTACCGTAATATCTGCAGAGACAAACAATTGAAACGGAATAATTGCAGTAACTAAAATCTACTTAACACCCAACCAATGTCTTGTACAAACATACAACAATGTATTAATGAAAAATACTGTTTTCGGAGTACTGAGCGCAATTAGATCGTGAATTTTTGCGCAAATTCATATTTTTCTGAACACAAGCAAAGGAATGGACTCTGCGAATAAATTTGTTTCATTCTGCGAGTATCGTAATAAGAAATTCATTTTAGATATCTTATATATTTTTGCGCACCGTGTATACTCTGCCCATTTCTGCACACTTAAATTTCTCATAAATGCATAAAACCCGTAATTTAGTCGTAACAGACTGTACGTCGTCCATAAAGAACATTTATGTCCAGAATATTCAACACTCGTAGCGTTAATATTGCCATTTTATAATAAATTCTATAGTAAAATTAATCCGTGAAATAAACATAATTCATTAACAATTAACAACTTCATCTTTTTTTCTTCAGCTCCACATAGTAGCTGCAATTTTGCATTAACAAAAGAGAGAAAAGGGCAAAGGAAGGAGACAAAACGCGAAAGACAGGAAGGCATAAAAAAAAAAAAGAAAACTTGATCGAGCATAAAGGTTGATTGGACAGCCATGGCGGCGTCTGGTCAACGAACAGGCCGAACAAGACGGAGAAAGTGGGACGATGAAAGTGCGACCAAACGGGTGAACTGACATTGTCTGTGTGCATGAACGATGTGGCCGGCGTGGAATCGTGGCTTTTTCACTGGTATTAGAAATGCAGGGTCTACTTGTTTGCTTGTCTATTCTCTCGAGTCAGGTGTCGTGTACGAATCGAGATCATTAGCGAAACAGTCAATCGATCCGTTCCACTTATTTAATTGCGGGCCAAGAAAATGTTCTAGCCACGTTTCCTGAAACTCGACACTTGTTTCCTTCCTGGCACACTTTCATTTGTGTTGATGAATTTAATAGAAACTGAGGTTAACGTGGATGATATTTCTCTGTTTTATGATAGTATACAAAAGTTTTCAGACAGATTTCTCTTTACATATATTCCAAAACCGTTATCTAAAAGAATATCTCAAAGAATCGCCAATATTAAATACCTATACTGATATTAATATTAAAGGTTGATTATGTAAATTTGAAATCCACAAAAAATTCATTTATCTAATCTGATTTTATCTAATTGCGATTTCCAATACGCTCATTAAATTATTTTTTGTTATTACTTGTTAATTAATTATTGCTCATTATCATAAATAAATAAGTAGTGCAAATTTTTATTTATGAAGATACAGATATCATTTCATCTCGAAATGTTATGTTTGATGCGAGAAAAGATAGTACTTGATGTCACCTACTTCATAAATGATACACCATTAGATAAATGATCTGGGGATTACCTCTTCCTCATTATCATTTACCAGCCATATTAATCATACAAAAAGCAACGCCTTAAAATAGGCGTTAGGCTCACCTTTAAACTACTCTAATTGTATCATACACATTTCAAATATGGAATCTAATCGAATTACATCAAATCGCTTGAGAATATGCAACACAGATTTCTAACACGTGACGCCTCCACGACGATTAATAAATCGATAGCCAAAAATTTCCATAATATAAAAATATTCTTATCACTTTGAATACGTTCACTCTTGAATAACGTAGAACCTGACATTCCCATGGGATGATTCCCATTTTAGAAGGAGGCAACTTTTTCATGTCGCTCCATACCGAACTAACTTCAATAATCCCGATTCTATTAATAGATTCTGTTCAACTGTGAACAACATTAGCGTAATCGTCGATCTCTTTCACGGATCTGCAACCTGCTTTCAGACACCTGTTATGTATCGGATGAAATTGTAAAAATGATTACTTGTATTTAGTGCTTATTCTTCTTTATATCAGCTCTTACACTCATGTACACCAAAGAGCTTAAATAAACGAGTGAATAAGATTTTCGTCAAAAGAAATAGATGTCGTTTACGAACTAATGAAAAGATATACAATATTAAATTATCTACAAGTATCTTCATAAGTATAATCATTTCTACGTAATATCTAATTATTTATTGAATTTATTCATTGAGAATATAGTTGAAACGTACTTATCTGTTGCAGCAATTACGGTTGCAGGTCTTAAAAGTGACTCATAGAGAATGGTTAGATCGGTAAATAAGTAATGTGAGACGCAACAGGATCTGAAAGTGAGCTATTCGGTTTCCATCTTTCGCTCGGGCACTGCAAAACTATACCGGCGATGGTTTCTCATTTCTGCATAAAATTTCACCGCAAGCCATCGAAAGATTTTTAGTACACGATCACAAAATGAATCACGAATTCAGCAAAATGAATGTAGGAATTCTACACACTTTTATTGTACTGATGAGAAATTCCAACAAGTATATTGTAAATAATTGGCAATAAGAGACCATACAATATTGCAGAATTTTAATATATTGTATACAGATGATTGAGTGAAATTTAATGCCTACACAAAATTCTAATCTATTGTATCTACGCGTTATAAAAAATTATCTTTAATGAATTGTATATTACAATTACATTGTTTATTATCGTTAATTTAATCCAATACTAATACAATAATCTAAATATCTTACTGTTAACTAGCATATTTCTTAATCGAAACTTCTTTCAACTCGAAGCTAAAAATTATTCAACGGTGTGCACTAATTGTAGCCTTCACACACATATAAGTATTAAATATGGCTTGGCATGTAATATTCGCGTAATAGAAATGCAAGTAAATAAATTAAACCTAAAAACAAAGGATTCTTGGATAATAAATTAATAAACTTAGGACATCGGCAAGCTATAGGTAATTAACTTGTCTTTTCAAGAATTGAGTTCACCGAATAAAAATTAAAATTCAAGGTGTTACTTAATGCTATAATAACAAAAATTGAATTCTTCTCCAAAATTTATAATGCTCAATTTATAATTACAAATAAATATAATTTATTTATAATGATTTCTGGGATCAATAAAGAAACTGTCTATTCTTATAAAATAAAAAATGCTATGCAATGATACAATAAAATAATTTGTAATCCTTAAGGAAATCTAGGTATTAGACTATAACATTTATCATGCGGGATTGGTATATAACATTTTTATCTTGCTTTTATACATTATTTTACGTCGTGTATCTTTGTATCCTGTTAAAAGCCATAGCAAAGGCATATTTGGAAAGGCCATAGAGAATTCTGTTCGCATCATCGCAAAATATATGCCCGGGGAGGAAGTTGTTTCGCTCAAAACGAAAAGAACCATAATTTAATATCGTCTCGCTATCTATGACTGTTCAACGTATAATAATTTTATCGTATCGTTTGAAGTTGTGCTATGACTATGGAAAGAAGAAGGCAGAGAAACTGTTAATTAGAGGCTGGTTTTTCGAAACGATCGATTTCGTGGGATCGACCAAGGTCGTAACGTCAATAAGGAACGCGTTGCCTTCCGGAAGCGGATACATTGGAGGCTTATGGGGAATCGAAAGAGGCCGTGCGAGCCTTTTTTCTCTGCTTTTTACCTTTTGCTCATTTAACGACTACTACAGGGAACTGAATCGGAGAACTTTCACTTCGGTGAGGTCATCGTCGGACCTTAAATATTCCTTAGCATGACGCTTCACTTTCATGCACGGCGACACGCACGAAAAATTCATTTAGAGACGAATTACACGAATCCTTTTATTTAATGTGCAAATGTTTGGCCAAAGAAATATATTTTTTGACATACTTTTTTCCTCCTTAGAAGTAATTGCGATAGTTTATGTTTTTCCTTTACTTGCTTGAGTTGTTTTACAATTACGAAAGAGAAAGTACGGATTAAACTGTTATAAATATAAATTTTACGTGAAATAAATCTAGAATATTTGCGAGTGGCAGTTTTAAAATGTACATGCAAATATTTGTATTATATTAATTGTCAGAGAGATAAAAAATTATTATTTTATCAGGAATATCAACGGTGTTTCAAAATCGCCAGGAACATACTACAATTTTTATGAATAAAGTACACGTAAAACATGAATTTTGCAACTTAGGAATATAGAATATTTTTCGCAACTTTTAGAATACTGACAATACTAGCATTTAAATTGTTTCGTTTTTCATATTTCATTTCAAAGCGGTATAGAGGTATGTACGTTTAGAAGAATTATATTCTCATTACGTATTCTGTAAAACAATATGAATCACATAATCACCGTCGTTTCCTTAAATTAAATTGAATTTGGACTAGTACGTTTTTCTCTCTCTGCTATCTTTTTTAAAAGCTTCGAGCTGTATACTATGGTAGTTTTTACTTCAACAAATTATTCAATTAACATTTATACATTTTGCATTATTATAATTGAATAACTTTGTGAACGTAATATGTCAAATAATAAATGAGATTTGTGTCCCATTTAAGGCAACTGAAGCAAGAAAAAGCTCGTGAGATTTTAAGTTCGCACTCATAAAACCGCGAAACATATATTTATACCAGAATATAATGTTACAAGGCGCATATAGTTACTTCAAGACCCGTTCAAGGCAATCTGATGAAAAGATTTCAAGGTTTCATACTGCCGATCACCGAAGGTATTGCTTCTTAATTCTCTTTTTCAGTGAAAAAGTCTCCATGAAAATGAACATTCCTTTCTCGCATAATTTCTGCATTGCTTAAATTCGTATTAATTTCATACTCGAACTAAAATATTTACTACGCGGTATATTTGTTTTTACGCAATTGTTCTAACATATTTGTTTTTCTATAATTTTTAAGATACATTTATCGCTGTAACTTTACAAATTGAATACTTTCTTGCTTATAGCGTGGACGGAAAAAATGGATGAGGAGTTGCTGGAATAGCTGGAACGGTCTACAAGTGGAGAGGCAACTAGAGGGAGGGGATAGAGATGTTGAAGGCGAAACGAAATACCAAAGTGCGCGATAGACGAGGATATACGAGAGGGAAATTGCCAAGAAGAGGAAGTAAGAAGACAAACAGAGGAAAGGGTGAGGGAAAGGCAATCGAACAAGGAGAACGGCTCAAACATTCGAATAGCGTAATGGCTTTTTTGTTTGGATATTTTATAGATTGTTAGAGTATTATTAGACTTATGCTATATATTATATTCGAAAACATTGAAATGTACGGATAGTGCAACAAATAACTCACTACTTTCCCGCATATATTTAAATCAAATTAATCGGAATCAAATCATTTCACAAAATAATATGCCTTATAATTGTAATTTATTTTAAGTTTTAATTAATATGTTGCGTTACGAATTGATTTTACTTAAATACAAAAGCGTAAGCCTTGACTCAGAACGTACTGACAAGGAATGAGGCGTCGATCAATAGACTCGATTGATAATAGTCAGCCTTACGATCAGACGTCGCGACTGATCCGCGAATATTTAACTCTAAAAGTACGTATTCATTCGATGGAAAAATTATTACGAATTGACATTTGTATCTGAGAATAACTGTCCATAACTGTGATTCAACTATTACAGAATGTCCGTTTTGTAATTTACTCTCAAGTGGATACAAAGTAATATTATTATTAAATATCCGCGTCTGACATACGAACCACTTTCGAATCTTGAGAGTAACAGGATTCAGGAATAACAGACAAAATGATATTGTTATTTTTTAAAAGTCAAACAAATGATTAAATTATATTAATAATTCTTTTGCAAGAGCAGCAAAGAGGATTTCGAAATGAAGATGATTTTTTTTAATGTAGCATTATTAAACTAATTTTGTAACTAATTGTGTCTGTAAAGTATATATCTATATATATATAATCAATAGATTGCGGATTTTATGTAAATTTATATTTTTATGAAGACAATTAAAAGCATTGGGTTCGCGCGAAAATTTGTTTCACTTACTAAATATAATAACGATTAATTATACACTTTTATTTTATTTTATACGTTTTTTGAATATTATATACCTACATTCTGCATTTTTAAGACGCATTTTTGCACAACATATATGCATAAATGTCTAAGAATTAATTATTTACATTATGATTCATCTACATTGTATCATATGTGTTAATAATGTTTTATTTAATACGTAAATGCGTTATATAGAGGTCAATTATGCGTTACACGAAGCTTCATGGAAACCGTATAAAACAAGCCTGAATTATTGCACGCACAACGAAGTATGCGTCTTTCTCAGAGACATGAATGCTGACACAAGAATGAACCTTTTTAGCGAATTCTTATACGGTATACGTGTAACAGGTTTTCACTTCAGACGAAGATAGTTATTACGTAGTTGTAAACAGCAAAAATTTGTTTTTTAATATTACCTAAATATTGTTCTAATACTATTAATTTGTTAATAATTTTTAATAATTTAAAAAATGCTATACTGCTACCTAATTAAATTATGATTTTGTAACGTTCATATCTTAATTATGAACATTTCTCTTTAGTAACAATATAACGCATAAGATGTTAAATTGTCTAGTGTTTAATTTTCATTTCATGCGTTACATTATCTACTACTAGGTTTATTCTACCTTTTATCTACAATTGTATGAGTAATACGAATTCTTTAGTTTGAAAAAGGCACGTTAATTACAATTGTATGATAACTATATCTTCCATTTCTCATGGGATACAATTTCATTTCCAATTATGTAAATATAATTACTGAGGTATCGATGATTTGCTAACATAAAAAGTATCACATGAAGAATTTAATATTAATAATTGATGTTGAATTTTTACATAAACGAAAATGAAGTGTTCCCTATGATAAATCTAATATGTGAACTTTAACGTAGCAGAAAACTGAAACTTTTCGCTATTTTCTTCAGAAATATATCTTCATGTTTCATAATTAATAACGATAATTTTAACATTCTAATACAACGAACAATTAAAAAATATATGCGTAAATGTCTATTCATTGAAGTTCCTCTCAAACATCAATTAGATTCGCAGAAATACCGCTACTTTTTATATATGTAAGTATATATGTAAGTAAGCTAAGTAAGTAAATATATGCTACTAACTGTTCTTTTATTCTTCACGAATCATCTTATCTCAAGAATAATATAAAAGCTGATTGTCATACGTGATTAATAATAGCTTCGTAAATTATTTAGATAGAAAAAAGGAAATCTTCTAAAAAGTACAAAAAGTTCATAAAACGATTATTTTTAGTTAAAAAATGTATTGAAAAATCAGTTTTTTATAATTAAATAAATATTTCTTCATCGTCTTTAGGTGTTACATTTTAAGGAACATCTATTATTTGTGTTGACTGCAGTGGAAAAAGTTACAAATAATATAGCCAAATATTATTTATAACGATTAGATATATCATTTAACGACAACACTGGAGGAAAAATGAACATTTGAGTGCTTCACGAAAGAATTGTTTGTTCATACTTATATACATTTTGGACTTCTCCTTTTATAACAGAGCAGAAATTTTTCCAATTTTGTTTACGATATTTAAAATTACTGGAGCATTTACTGTACTATTATTATTGTGACGTTGATTATTGCAATATTTAGAGAATATTATTCAGGGACAATCAATAAATTATAAGTATAATTTAAATATACTAACTATTTGTTTCATTTGTATCTCGCGGTCAACAAATAAACCTGAATTACATGTATAATACAGTATACTTACTTGATGTATCCAATGCACTCACACTTACTCATCTCACACTCTGATCCTCGCGCATCCATTTACGTCTAAACTTATTGCCATTTAAATCTACATGTGTAGCTAACGATCACGAAAGAATCTATTATTGGCACGGCATTATCACTACAATTTCCTTTTGACATCGTTGTTATTTCCTCTCTCTCTCTCTCTCTCTCTCACTTTTTCCTCTCTTAATTGAGCTACTCTTCTTAACCAATCTATCATGGCCTCCGCCTTTCGTATTTCATTCAGTGCCAGTTCAGTTATTTCTATGTAAATGCAATCTTCCACCAGATGTTTTAGCATGCCCATGTTCAATTCACATATGCCGCGTAGCCTATCTTTCTCTTCCCTTTATAAATTGCTATCTTCCTCTCGGTTTCCGTATTTCGCTCTGGCTAATAAATTTTGGCTTGCTCTTTCTCCCCTCCCTTTCAAGTAGTTCGGTTTGTTCACACATTTTACGTATAATTAGGTGTATATACATACATGTATTTTTATACAATTGCAATTCTCTCATAAAAGAATAAGGACTTTAGAATGATGGAGTGAAAGATTATTTAACTCACTTGCAGATGGACCATGTAACAAAGCTTGTAACATTAATTAAGTATATGTTTCACATAAAATATCGTTGATATTTTTTTAAAGAAACTCAAAGAAGCTTATTATACGATTTAATAGAATAGTGTATTATTTTCTTATTGAAATACGTTGTCAAGGTAATCGTAATGAACAACTTTCTCCTATACATGTTACCGCCTCTCGGTTTTAGTTTCCGAAATCTAGGCAAAAATATTTTTGACGCTATATATTCAATGGTACGTAGCATTTGGGTCAGATTGAAATTAAATTGAAGTTAATTTTAAGTAATATTTGTCAAGATTTACCATTACCATTTTACCATTATATATTGAAAAACGCAGCTATTCGGTTGCGAAAATTATGTCGTCGGCAAATCTAAATAAACAGCTTCAACGAAAACCTCGTTCACAACGGCATATGCGAAACTGTAAGAAATGCCTTCGAATATTTTACTTCATCATCGTTGCTCGTTCACTCTGCTCGCTCGTAAAAATCTAGTGCAACCCGATACCAATCTCGCAGATGAGTGGGGCGTGTAAGCAAGGAATTTTGAAGAAGAAGGTGTTTTGATCAAAAATCGGACTACCTTTGCTCGTATGCGAAATTGATAATCTGCTGACAATGCTAATACGTAGACTTTTATAAGCGAGTGGAGAAAATCAAATTTTCGAAGACGCTTCTTACAGCCTCGCAACATGCAGTTGTGAAGGAGGTTCTCGGTGAAGCTGTTTGTCTAAATTCGTAAAATATGATACAAAGACGAAGAGTTCGAATAAATAGATCGCTGAGTGATTAACGAAACGATCAACGTGTCAGCTACGCTTGTACCGTGTCACGGATTTACACATATGGGCAGAATTTACTGTAATGGTACCGACAGTTCTTCCCCAGTATCTCGGGAACTAAGACCGAGTGGTAGTTACACGTGTAGGAAAAAGTTGTTCAAAATGATGACCTTGACAAGATATTTCAAGGTCAATAAAATCGGTGAGGTCGTTCCAGTTCCAAATAATTACCGTTACATTTATCCAGAAGACAGAAACTGTACGTAACAGCACAAATAAAATATCGGCACAGAATAGCTTTAAGGAAACTTATTTAATTTTCCTGAAAAATATAATTCCTAACAGTATAAATGTTATATCCTAATTTTATCGTTCCTAAAACGACCTTAAAATCAATGTTCGTATCGGTTTTACAATAATTGAAATTTTATATATATTTCTTTTTAATAGTCCGCACATATTATGTATTTATTATTATTTATTTTTATTGTATATCTACTCAACGACATACTTGAACTTTAAATTTGAAAACTGTATCCTATAAAGAATCGTATGTTTTACAAATTTATATCGTATTTTATAAGAAAATTTGGTTACTTTTCTCGTTCCTCACTGTATATCAATACTCAACAATTCTCATAAACATTAACTGATGAAAATCTGTTCGAAAGCGTAATGAGGTTCTTCAAGCATAACGTGTATTTCGACCAGGCCTTCTGCAGGCAAGCGATTATCGGTGAAGGTTGGATGCGAGTTCTTGTTTGGTGTCTGGCGACCCGATTATGTGGCCGGCTGTTTTAAACGTTAATTCATCTGGCGAGTAGCCGAGTCGTCCGCCGCTTTATTTTGTCACACGGCTTCGTTGAACATTTTTTCGCTTGAATTCCTTACGTTGTAAAAAGCTACCGCGGCTCATCTTCGTTCGCGAAGGAAAACCGTTGCAACAAGTAGCAGAAAAAGTGCGGAAAAATCGTTCCCGGAACACATTCCTCGATTATCGATTAAAGCACGCGTTTGCGGGTTACTAGTCATGCGTTCTTTTTGGTTTAGCAAACGGCCGCCCGTTTATCGACGATACACAACCGATTATTCTTTCATTGAGGAAATTTCTAAGAAGTTTCTCAAATACTTGAGATTTTCTTGGGACAGTAGAAGACAAAAGATTTTTGAGGTATAGTTTAGTGTGTTAAACATATATTGACGTAAAAGAAATCTCCGGAGTCTGATAGAAATTGTCTTTTTCTTTGCTTTTTTCCTTATTTTTTCAATTTTTCAAAGCTTAGAAAATTAAGTGACATAAGCTTTTGAATGTAAGAATGTATGATGTGCAACAGTGTAATTTGGCAAAGAAGTGGAAATTCTATATTTCCCAAGAAATATATATATATATATATATATATATATATAATTATTTATAAAAATTTCTAGCAATATCCCTCTCTTTAAAATAAGATAAAATTGAAGAAAACTTTTTCTAAATGAAAATCTATGCAGAATAAAGGATTATTTTCTACTACGTATTTTAAAAAATATGGCTGTGATAATATTTAATATGCCTAGAGTACATTATAAACTTTTAAAAATACACAATAGGTACTTGTAGTATCACGTAAAGCACGTTTAAAGCAATCCTATTTCTTACATGCATTTAGCTGAAAAAATGATCATTTTGGATCATTGGATTATAATACGTAAATAAAACTCATTAATACTTTGTGATACAGCGATACGATCATAAGAATTAAAATTGAAAGTAGTTCAACTACAAAATTATTTATGCAAAATAATATTTTATTCAAAAGAATATCTATACATATCTAGTCGTACAGATATATTATAATTTTAATCGAAACTCCGATTCTATTCACATCGTATCTTAAATAAGTTATCAACTAAATGATGAATGTATTTATTTCCGATAAAACAGATCTCTCTTTAGTGCGTTGTATGTTCTTTACAGAAACCAATTCTGCAATGCGTTTCTACTATGAATAACTGATAAAAAAAAACAAATTCGGTTCTGGAAAGATTAACGTTCGCTCTTACTTTCCTATACTCTGACGCGACATTTTTCACAGAACAATTCAGAAAAAAATGAATTCCAATTATCTTTCTGTCGAACAAAGAGAATCTTAAGCAACATGTACGTAAGCGATGGAGAAGAAGATGAACAAGTGGAACAAACGAAAACAGGAAAGAAATCGAGAGACAGAAAAATGCCTGAAGCTGTAAGGGACATCTAAACAGGAAACACGTGCAGTTCAAAGCAACAATGAAAAAAGGTAGGCAAGCGTGCGAAGTAAACGATGAGAAAGAACGCACGCCTGTATGGAGCAAGCGAAATAAACTTCCCTAATGCGTTCTTTTGACGAAGAGCACCGTTGCCATACGCCGTAAAATCTCGTCAAGAATATCCTATACTGCAAAGACATACAGTGACTCACGAGACTGTACGAGTATAGGAAACTTTTATACAATATATTATGGGTATGTATTAAAATATTTTGAAATTTTGTTCACACCATAATGAGACACAGCTGCCACGATTGTATTAATAAAATTTGAAACTAATATGGAAATGTAGAACAACAGGATGTTTACTGCAAACATATCGCTATCTTAAACATAATAAATAAATGTTAAAGACGGTTTTATATTGAGCTACTTTCATTAAGTATCCTGTTTCCTTTAGTATATACATTTCCAGATTTGTTTCACACTTTATTAATATAATCTGAAAAAATGTTGTGTTACGATACAGATGTTTGAGCACTTCCATGTCAAAGTATTTTAACACGCGTGATAAACTCATGTAAGAAATCGATTGGTTCGTTGCTGCATTAAGAATTAAGGAGTAAGTTAACGCGTAAAAATTACGTAAATATTATTTCAGAGCATAAATAAAATAAGTTTGCATTTTTCTGCGAATATTCCATGTCGAGGTAAATTACAAAAGCTTGTTACATAAATCGGAAGTGGAAGAAGAATTTCTATACTCAATTTAAAAATCCGTTCTCTTTGTATTTCGTATTTTTCCTACAACTTGTTCATAAAACATTAAATGATCTCTACATTTGTAGGATATTTTTGCTCGGTTAGCTGTAAAGCTTGGCTGTTACATGTTGGGACACCCTTTATTCGTCTATCTATTAACGCTAACTCGGAACGTGTAAATTGGATAGTCGCACGTTTATCCAACGATCTCTTTGCATTCTTCGACTACCTCGAGTCGCGCATCTTGGCAATCATGTCGCAACTGTTATCGGTTATCGACTAAGTAGCTGTTCTTTCTTTCACGGGCATAAGCATATACATAGTCAGTACCTTCAACCTCGGTCTCACGAAGGAGTGGGTTAAAAGAATTCTAGGTGCAAGTTTCTTTCACAAGTTGCGACGACGACTTTCTATTTAACTCTGTTCGGAAACGTTGGCTTTCGTTTTAGATAACGAGATTGATTTTTGGAGCATTTCAATGCTAACATTGAGTTTTAAGCTTCTTTTCCTTTAACTATTAAACGAGAAAAGAAATTATCGCTTACAATTTTTCGGCGGATTTGTAGCATTAGTATATAAATTTTATGAAAATGTGTAAATTAATTAATAAGCAAATATGTAAAAGCAATATTTACTATCTTATTACCTAGTTAACTGGCTATAAACCTATATTATCTGTTAGAAGAAAATATTTAATAATAACGTTGATCTACTCACTCTGATTTTAAATACGTATCAGTTCAGAAAAACATTTTTTATCTAATTCATAGTTTGCAAATTAAACAATCAATGAAATTCTAATAGATACATCGATTTTATTATTGCATATTAGCTTTTAAAAGACAATTCGATCATAATGTTTAATGGTTTCATTGTTTTTGAGGTATATTGTTATTCTTTTTTTTTTCATCTATAATTGTGTGGCAAAATTACATCTTATCAAAGTTAAACAAATATCTTTTTAAACGGTATTGTACAGTATGCAGATAATCGCGACAGTATGAACGTGAATACTACAATATATTCGAATACGATTCTAATAAAGCGAAGTAAAATTCAATAGGAAGGCTTGATGGAACAATTCCTCTGCTACAAATAAAATAAGTAGACGATTACTTATGTATGCAATGTACGTAATATACTTATACATAATTGTACATTTGTCTAAAATATATTGTTATGAATTGCCAAACCCTTTCAGCTAATAATATGATCTACTTCTAAAGTCCAATCTAAAATCTAATTTTAATCAAAATTATTTTATATGTATCTTTCGTTCACTGAGTCTCTTAATTAGTGATGAAATATCTATCTTTTTAATAGAAATACATCAAACTGAATATCACTAATATCATGTTAGCAATATGAAACTAAGTTAAGCGATATTTGTGGCCTCTTTTTTACAATTAACAGACACTTGTTGCAAGACGTAAATATACTTGCAAAAAACTGCAATTTTTCAACTTGTTAAGAAACATTAAAGAAAACATTTAGTAATAATTTTAACGCGTTATATGTTGATAAAATTTTTATAAGTCATGATAAAATTAAACAAAAACCTGTATCTTTTCCTTAGTATTTTATAGCTCTTAAACAATATACAATAAAAAATGTTCATCGGTATATATTTTTTTAGAAATACCAATTATTCGTATTGCAGGAAACTAAAGAGATACTCGCAAATATAGGATAAACTCGAAATTACCGTTCACTACACCAAAAATAATTTCGTGAGAATTCCACTCCCTCGATACTTCACTTTTGTAATTACGGATCAGAGCAAATTCTTAATTTATACAACTTTGGCACGTTTCTCCTTTCATTGTATGGATGCCGTTGCTCTATTGTATAGTCGAACCAACCACCGTTACTTTTTACAGTAATGAACATTATTAACATGTCACAAATAAATCTTCGTCTATCCATCTTTTCATATTTTCCTAATTGATATTGTTTATATTTCAAATTTTATTTATCCATTTCCTATGATTACACCTCTACTAATTTTTAAAATTCATTAGCTGTTTAACTGTTGTTTGCTTTATTTCATATAAGCGCATAAACGATCAAAACATAACTTAACATGCCATTAAACGATAATCCATCTATTGAATTCTACAGCATCGTGTTAATTACGATTATTTGTTCGTGTTTAAAGGTATAGTGATCAAGTAAGTATAAGTCGTAATACAGCAATACACCATCATTAAATATACGCTAAAGATTATTAAACGAATTTGAAACATTCAACTAGAGTAAACTTACATGTAACTAAAACACTATACATAACTGTACATTAAACTACAATTTAACTCATAGTAGCTTACGAAAGTCCTCGAACACTTATAGATACGATAACATTTTAATGGATGTGATAATATATATCGTAATATATATTATATTATGTGCGTAATATGAAATATTAATACTATAATGAAACATAGCCATCATGATTATAGGAGAAGAGAGAAGAATGGGAAAACAGAAGAAAAAGCCGATAAAACAAATTTTTCTTTAAAAATGCATGTCTCTAATAATCACAGACAATTCATTTTCCAATTTTCGCGCTTAAAGTTAACGTTCTAAGAAAAAAAATTCCCTTTAATACACATAGATTATACAGATTTTATAGACATAGATACAAGAAGACTTCCTTTCTAAAATCTGTGTCTACAACAATCAACGAAAAAACTCATGCCCAAAGTTAGTGCTCAAAGAAAGACAGAGGAAGATCGAGAGCGACTGAAAGAAACAAAGCAATAAAACAAACTATGAGTAGGATAAATTGGATAAATGTTTTAAGCAACTTTCACCTGTACCCTTCACCAGACTAAATCACTCGTACAGACTCGTTCATAAGAGAATCCAACATTGCTAAGCAATACTCGCGGTCGTGTCGTGGCTGGAAAATCCGTATTTAAATCTGTAAATCATAGGCTTGGATTCCATGACGTGACGGGTTTGCGCATTCAAATTAATCTGCTTCACGCGTTGCCAATCTCCTTTCTGTCTTATTTAACCGTGCCGCAACGCGATCGACACGCTCGATGGCGATTTTTGCGATCACGTTTTTATTTGTAATATCGATGTCAAAGAGAAAGGAATCGTTCGTAGGCTGAATAACAGGCAGAATCTTGCGTCGAAGGCGGCAATTTAATGCTATACGAAAGGAATGTCGCGTAGGTGCAACGTGTATACCTGGCTAAATATCTTGCAGGCTAGATACAATGTTGAATGCGGTTAGAGTATTACAAATTCTATCGACATGAAGAATCTTGTCTTTTAATATTGGATCTTTCGTGAATAAATCATTTTTAATAGATTTAACGCCTCGTTGGAAAGTTTATTATGCAAAGCGATGCGTATCTGGATAAACAATCTACAGAGCAAATATAATGCAGAAAGCAATTGCCATATTACAAGTTCTATCGATATGAGAAATTTTATCTTTTAATATGATAAGCCTTTCACGCCTAGGTACATAAATGTTAATCAATTTTATACCTTTTATACCTTAAAATGTGGAAAAACTCAATGTCAATGTAAAATTTAATAAAATTCAGTATCTGTATAAAATTGTTTATAGTAAATATAGATTCTATCAAACTTTGTTTATTTAATTAGTTAATTTAATGAATTAACTAAATGACAAATATATTTATTTTCGGTAGAATCTTATTCTATATTTTCTATGTGTATCCTATATTATTATCAATTTATATTACTGCTAGCATTATGTCTTCTTTACAAAACTATCGGAAAAGGTAAATTTGCTTCAATATTTAAATATGTATTAACTCTTTAGTATTTGAGAAGGATTCTACATTTCATTTTACACCAATTGGTTCACATTCTCGATAAACTATTTTCGAAACCTGTTCATGATTTATATGAATTTGTATATTTTCGTAACAAATAACATATCTGTGATAGAATATCTCTAATATATTCATTTATCATCATCATATAAGAAATATATTTTGTGCTAACACTAAGGAGAATCAAATAAAATAGGATGTAGAGTCTACTTCGACGTATGACTAGAAAGGAAAATATTATGAAATGTGGTTTCTAGCGTAAGAGAAAACGTAGTCGTTCTTCTCTTTGGAATACAATAGTTTTAACAAATATTTTCAAGCCTTAAAATTTACTTTAATCTTAGAATTTTACAGTCCTCGTGCTCAAACGGCAGGATGACATAAAATTTATCTTCAAGAATTTCGAGTTTAAGAAAGAAAAAGTTTCCAAAATTTTCTAATATTTCGATAATTAAAAAAGAAGCTTATCCTCCAGGGATCACTATTATACAGTAATATAGATTTGTTTCTAGCGTTGAAACTTCGTCCCTTTTTACTATTATTATTATTTTTATTACGAAGAATTAAATTCTTACAAGATAAAATACAAAAAGATCCGGAGAATCACTAAGCAATTTCACGCGTACACGACCACAAACTTTCGAAAATTTTCTCGAAAATCAAGACACGAAAGAAAACTCATGTATTTCACAACTTTCATTTAACGTTGAAGCAAGAAAGGAGAAAAATTAAACAGAATGGAAAGAAATTAAGAAGAATAGCGAACAAATATAATCATATATCGTGAATATAACTTTCGACAGAATTGAAGACTAACATTTACATTATCAATCTAATGTATCAATGATAAAACAAATAAATATTTTAAAGGGTAACGCTTGAAACAAAATATTTGTTAATTAATAAAATTGAACTATTTATATAAGAAATAAGAAAAGACGTAAACATTTGGTTCAAAATTAATCACGGAAGTTGCAACTTTATCTGCGCTTAAACATATATAGCGTAAAATCATTTTGACTGAATTCAACAAAGTCGATAATACTTGCTTCATCTTTTTACGAGACATCATCATAAACATCAACGATAAATTTGTCACAGTTATCACCATAAGATGACAACTCATATTTATTATTTCACAACGTACCAATATTCTGTGACACACATTATAATATGCTGTTTCAGGCCACAATATTCCTCGGAACAACAGATGAGAATTTCTATTATAAGTTGAAAGCTGTAACGAATTTATTGCCAATGGACACATGGCAGCATCCTGTAGAATATGATTTAAGCATACATATTATCGTGTTTACTATACTTGCCTTAAAAATAGCATAGTATATAACACAGTAAAATTCGTAAATGCACTTAATAAATAAAAATAATATTGTCTGTATAATATGTGCGTGGAACTTTCTGTAGCTAGCTAGTCCAATAAACAATAAAAAAAATTCTGTTTTTAAATAATTACTTATATACTGATCTTTTCATACTCTTACAACAGTTTATATATAATATAAATATTGATTTTTTATATTTACTTGTGACGTATATTCAGCTTCATTTGTTACTTAAATATTATGTTATGATTGCATTTTAACAATGAAATAGTGCCAAATTAATTCATCTACATATATATATATATATATCATTTGTTCCTTGAATTTATTCCTCTACATTCTGATTTCGCGCTGGTTTGAAGCGTGCATTGGATAAAGTCTTTCGACGCTTTCTCCGGGATATATTAGAAAGTACAGACTACAAGAGCGTGGCTAAAAAACCACAAATACGATTAAATACCGTAGATTACTGGTACATAAAATAGTTTGCGAAACTTCAAATAATCAATGATGCTTCCCTTTGACGTCACTAAAGTACCTAAGCATTCTCGATTTGCTTTGCATATTTAATAACAAATGAATACAATCGACTAAAAAAAAAACTACTGTTTTTATTACAGCATTATGATGATTTTTTTACATAGTTTCCAAAAGATTTACTTTTTGATTATTGACCAAATAATCGAGCTTAAGTTAAACTTCGTTAATGTTTATCTATTGCAATTCTCAAATTGTATTTGAACCGTACCTATTATCTTCATAAAGAAAAAGAAGTTTAATATTTTAATAAAAGCTCTGGCGAAAACTCGAAATGAAAACTTACACACATCGATAACGATCGTTTCATGTTTTCCTTAAATTTAAGAAATTTGTTAACGATAGAGAAATACGATTAGGTTGAAAATAACTCAGACATAGTAACAGAATTAAAGGTGGAAAAATATGTAAAATATCCGATATATGATAATTCGTTATAATATTTAACAGATGAAACCAATCTCTAGAAATATGTATATGAAAATACATAAAATATCTAAAGTATATCCATTCACAGTCTACTAATCACAACGCAACTGCCATACTGATTAAAATATATCATCGCGATGAATTACGTAAAATGAGTAGAAGTTATTTCTTACCAACTCCATTCCATAGGCATAGCGCCGCAATAACGATGGTCAATCTGACAAACATCGCGCTACATTGGTCTACGATACGTGAAATGTCAACGGGACCGCATTCAACTCGCCGATACATGGTTCGATATGCTCGAACCGAGCCACGGTAAACCGAAACACTTTGATAGTTCCCTCGATGACATTTATCAAATGGTTGCACGACCAATCGCGTCTATACAAACACGCATTTGTCATTTATACAAACGCATTTGTTGTTATTCTCTTTTGCGATGACCTGCCGATTTCTTCATACCTGATGCCGATCACTAGGTATGATGTGGAACAATTGCAAATCCGTACAATACGCATTCCTCGATTATTTACAACAAACGTTTCCTTCTTTGAAAATCTCTCAAAAAACAATTTGTACACATGATTTCTTTTCACCTGTACCCGCAATACACACACGTTCCTGTGATGAAATTCAAGTTACGAATTCGAATCTTTTTAGTTTAATTAATTTAAGGTATCAAAATTTATTATTTTATTGGTACAACGTCACATAAGTTGAAAACACCAGCTCAAAAGTTTCACCCAAGTTAGAATCGCCGCGTTAGGTATCTGTCGACCGGTAGGAGCACGCAAACTAGCCATCGACTTTCTCTCGAGTCGGATAATTAACCGGCACAGGTTTTTAGAACGACTACAGCAAAACACCAATTACGAATGCACTGAATGCAGTTGGCAAATCGTCACTGACGTGAATTTCGAAAAACGCTTGGAATCTATCGGCCTCGATCGGTGCCGTATTAGGCATCAACGTCGTCTCCAAGCTCATCGCGATTCTCGTTCACCTTAACGCGGACAACATTGTACTCCTGTCAATCGGTTTCTCGACCACTTTATACTGATTTTACATTTAAGAAAAGAATTGACAGCTTACTGGTTGGATCATTCACCCAAATTTGGGCAACCGATCTTGCGCATCTTTGAAATGATATTGTTCGCGTTTAGAGCCTTTCGACTCCGCAATGATGCCGCTCGCGGATCAAACTGACTCTACCTGCGGCGCGACGCGATCTGTTCACGAGTGCCGCGGCAGCCATGCCGATCAAACTGTAAGAACGCATGCCATTGGCGTAGTATCTCGAGAATCGTATAGTGCACTTTTTCCTCGATAGTTCTTTAGTCAAACAATTCGATTAATTCTAGCCTAGGGAATCATTGTTATTACGAATATTTTGTGGAATATTTAATTTTAATTTCCTACCTATATGTAATAACTAAAGTAACATGAAAGGTAAGACCGTTCATATAACTTAATAAAATAATAGTACGCAAATTTAACTTACAAAATAACAAACGTAAAATATCTATATAGATCGAAACTGATCCATGCTTTGTAAGGTTAAGATTTATTATTCATTTTATCCCTGATCTCCTATGTTACTTTTAGGTTTGGATAATCTTTAATTGAAAATTACTGCTTTAGAAATGTTTCGTAAAATTAAAAATTTATTTCAAATGAAATTAGAAGTTCAATAAGTTAGCTTTCCAAGTTGTGGAAATAAATTTTTAGTAGATTGAAATGAGAGGTAGAATGGTTTATTTGAGGCAGTATTAATATTTCCGAAATTTCTTCAAGTTTTACGTGATGCCACGTTTTTAATTCATTGTCAGTTTTATATAATATTATATAATGTGAGAAAAGCTCATTGTAATATATAGTACAAAAAGTTCAACACTAAGTGCATACACGATGCATGTTTATTAATAAATACTTTTTTATTTATTGAAGAAAACATATTTTTTATTTGTAATATAAAAATGTGATTTAAAATTATTAATAAGTTTAATAATTAAATCAATTATTCTATATATACATGTATACTGTAATATACGTATAATGTATAATATATATATGTGTATATATATAAATTGATAGATAACAATTTTATTATTTATATATTTTTATATCTATAATTTTACAATTCTTTATATATTACATTTTAATAAATATGCTCTCATATTTATAATGAGACTTCCTAACCATTTTAAACGACGTATTAAAGTATTATTTCTAACTAAACAAAAAGATTTAATTTTTATATACTTTATTTATACGTTATTTATAAAGCGAAAAGTTCTATCGATTTTCATGAGAAAAATTACAACGAAGTAAATTAAATTTAATTATTACATGATTATTAATAAATTTGTCTCTTTTCCTAAACAGTAATGAAGATTTAAAAAAATATCTATTGCTTTATATATAGTTTAAAAAATTTGTAGATATATAAATTTATGATGGACACAAAGAAGAAAAATAAAACTTAAACAATTTTACTACAAAAATTGTTTACTTGTGACCATACGGTAGTCCTGTTTTTGATACATCTTATTCGCACTCACTGCATTTCCCTCCAACTCGAAATTCATTAAAAGACGAGCGATTCACAGAAAGAAAGACAGTGAGTAATTCCTAGAAGTCACCTACCCAGATATAGTTACAGATGTAACGCACCAACCAATCACAATTAAATGGATACATGTTATTGTTGTATGTGTTTACTTTCATTACTTATTTTTTTCTTAATATTTTACAATATATTTTAATCGCTTCACAATTTTTTGTTTGGTCTCATATAACGTAAAATAACATATTTCTATCATATAGAAAAATAAGGTAATATATACGAACGTTAAATATTATATCGAATGGCGTCAACGTTTAAATTGTTCCATAGGTTGCTAACATGCTACAATTTCTGTCACGGATAAACGCTGCTTTAATTAAGATTCCGTCCTGCACACGGTAATATAAACTCCTAGTCCTGGTCACTTCCATACTGAAAGCATTGACAAAACCGTCTGTTTTTTGATTCGAAGAAGATCAAGATGGAGAGGAAGGAAAGGTCTCGTCCTACGCATGCGTGATACGTACATATTATACATATACATAGATACTACGAATGTCTCAAAGACGATCATGTAAGCAGGTCTCGACGCTCATGTACTAAAGCCTAGAGAAAACCGACCGAAAATTCAATCGTGACTAGTTGTGAAAGATCAACATGGAAAGCAAGAAAGTTCTCGTTCTGCGCATGCGTGACATGCTATGAGTGTCAGATAGAGACGCTCTATGTCTGTCTCGCAAGAACGAGAACTTTATTGTCTTCAATTGTATTGGTTTTTTAGGATTTAATTTTCGGACGGTTTTCCCTAGTGGGTTTATACGAGACCTGTTTATACGATCGTACATAGATTCATCGGTTCTCACCTATGGTCAATGTCGCAGAACGAGATCTTTTCTTGCTCTTCATCATGATTTCTTCGACTGAATAGACAGATTGGTTTCCCCTAGCGAGAGTCCAGATTTGTTTACATGACCATAGTCCATAGCAGTCTACATTCAACAGGCAGCAATCAAATTAATCAAAGAAGATAGAATGTCTTTTATATGTAGTAAGCCATGTAGTAAATGGATACCTATATTGTATGTGTAATCAGGAGTCGATTAAATAAAATATCTTAGAAATATATAGATGTCATGTATCTTTTACATTTTTCGAAAAGCATTTCTCTTTCTTCAAAATAAAGTTTTGTTAATATACAATTATATATTATTAATTATAAATATACCTAAACTTGATTTAAAAATTAATTTTAACTGTAAATATAAATATTGTTTTATATGCAACAATATATAACTTAAAAAAAAGTAGCTGTATATCTCACAGTTTTAAAGTAAATATAAAAGTAAAATAATTTTCATTCCTGCAATGAAGAAATATTACCTGAGAAATGTACAATATTATAAATCAGTAAGATTCTATAGCTGTGCTTTTACAAAGAAACTAAAACATATCTTAAGCCAACCAAAATTGGAATTGTGCATTGAAAAATCATAATATACAAAAAATAACATGTAGTTTATCATTATATATGCTCCTTTACAGTGAGAAATTACTATATAAAGTTTCAAATACTAATTACTATTCAAATACATCGTAGAAAGTTTTTTACTAATACATAATTTTCCCTTTTTTATCAGTAATATATGGCTATTACGATTGCTATAAATTCTCATTAAGTAAAAAGACTTGTATTTTCTATACACTATACAGTAAATTGGTTACGTTAATTCCCAATTGTACTATCAGTGTGAACACAGCAATTACGTTCTTATTACGTCCTGTTAAAAATATGATTTTATTTTGTTATACATTTTGAACGATATAAACATAACCTTCTTCAGGCGTTAAAGTCTCAAAATTAATTGGTAACTTTGAGATTTTGTAATGTAATGGATGTTTCTAAAAACCATCAAAGATACAAACATTACACATGCCTGTGTTTTTCAGTAATGGGACAAAGAAGATTTAGAGTTTCGGTAATTTATAATACTATTTTTATTATGCTAGCTTATTTGGATATCTACTATGTATATATGCTGTTTTATTGTAAATCACTTTATTAACATTTTTTTTTATTCCTTTATGACATACATACTCAGTATTGAGAGATATAAATTTATACATAATAACTTATATTTCTATGTAATTTAACAATTATTGGATAATTTACTAATCATCACTTTGAGATGGGTGTCCTTATTGCTTCTCCGGAAGCAGGAGATGCATCAATTAACATTGTACCGCAAATGAAGAAACATTCTGCTATTTCTGGAGAACCTGCTACAAGTTTCATTTCCATGATACCAGAAAGAAATGCTACTAATCAAACTGCTCTAATAGGTGTATCGAATTATAATTCCACTAATAGTATGAATAAAGATGCATACAGACACACAGTTCTAATGGAAAACAATGTTTTTGATACGATGTGCAATTCTACAATTAATGATAACTGCCAGTTCCCCTATTATAGGTTATACCTGTTATTACATTTTGTTCATATTTAACTATTTACTTTAATTGTTAGGTACATATATAACTAATGCCTATATATATGTATATGTATATATATAGGAGCAATAGAAGTGATAACAAATACCCTGATGCAGTTTTGGTAAAAGATGTAGGTGTATCATGTATGCTTTTAAACCAGAATACGTTTGAAATACAATTTCCTCAAACAAAAACTCTGATTAAGCATCTTAAGAAAGAATACAATGATTTAACTGATATTGCAAATAGAATAACTACATATACAAAAGATATATTAAGTCATTTACCAAAGAAAAATCAAAGAAAGCACCAGCTACTTAAAAATTTGGTATGTAATTTGTAAATACTTTGTTATATAGTCTATAATCCTTATATACACTTAATAAAAGTAATATACACAAAATATATATAAAGCTCTTATATGAGCAATAATGTGTGTATATAACTATTTTTGTACTAGATTTTTTTTTAAATATAACTTAACTGTCTTAACTCGTGAACGTTTAATTCATATAAAATACAGAAAAATAATTTATATATTTCATTATATTTTATAGGCAGCTTCAAAACATGCAATAGCATCTCAGTATGTAGATGGTAAAGGTAATCTCTGTTTAAAATTGAGACTTTTTAGTAATGCTGAAACCCAGTGCATGACTGAGCAAGTCGTTAAGGATTTTGACAATACATTATGCAAAAGCAAATATATTACGAAGGAATTGCACAGTAAAAATTGTAATTATTGCAATCATTTTCTAACAAATTTAAACAGAAATAAAAGTTTTATGCATATGTATGTAGCAAAAACACAAATCTTGGATAAAGGTCATCTACCACTTGAAGAGAGAAATATGAAATCAATATACGAACAAGACATGTCCATTCAGCGAAGGAATGCGGAAACAAACACTTCAAATTCAACAACATCTAGTATTTCTTCAATTTATAATCATTTAATGATGAGAAAGAAAAAAATATCAAATGAATCGTTAACCGCCAAATTAAAAAAACGTGATGACATACATAAACATGGCATGGTCGAAAAACTCAGCGATGATAAACACTACACAAATCAGTTAAAGTTAAAAAACCATAGTCCAGTAACATTTACTAATTGGAAAGAAATTTCAAAATCGAAACAATCTAAAAATAAAACATTGTCTATTTTTTCTTACGAATCACAACAAATGGTTTGTTCAATAATATAATTTTGGAAACGAAACTTGTAACGTGATTCTAATTTATAATTATCACCTTTTAATTACAGGCTAATGCGAAAAACAAAATTAAACAAGGAGAATTTATTAATTATAACACAGTTAACAATATGTCGAATACAAAGTTTCATACAGTTAATATTCGAATTGTAAAAAAAAGTAAAAAAAATATATAACTTTTCCATTTTTCATATCTCCATACATTCCTATATAATAAATATTTTTATACTATTTTAGATTTGTTCTACTTCCTCTAATTTTAGTACTTTTAGTTAATTTTTATTTATTTTTATATTTAACGAATATTATTCTTTATTATTATTATTTCTTGCGTAGTTATTATCTGTTTTTGTATATGTATACACTATACATATAACTATAGATATTTTGCAAAGCCATAGTTTGGTGCGTGTAATGGTGCAAAATGTATTTAAATCTTATCAAGTAAAAAGAAACATACGAGTATTTATAGTATGTAATGTATAGAAAAGTGTACGTTATCAGAACGGAAAAACTCTAATTTAAGTACAGACATTTTTGAAGAAACTGATACATTTGGTACAGCAAGATAGGTTATGTTTTTGCACGTCAAAACGCATTATGATTTATGCTTCAACAATTTTTTAAAGATATTCTAATTTTTTCTATTACTCTATTAATAAAAACAAACAGCATGATTTCTGATGAATATAAACAACACAATACATGGAATAAGATAAAAATAAACAATGATATTTACATGGTTTCTGTTACACAAAAAGATGACATAATTAAAGTTTCCCTAACTAATCTTATTGAAATATGGATTGACACATTGACAAAGGAAATTATTTTGGATAGATGTCGGGTAATTATATATCTATGCAATATATACTTTATAACATTATATTACATTCTGAGTAATTTTAACGTATTATTTATTATAAAACAAGATGAATTGAATTCCATTTAATTGTTTCTTCTAGAAGTTAAATCGACTTTTAAATATTGAAGCTCTTGATTATAATGACATTATATTAAATATTTTGAACGATATGTCAAAATATATTATCAATGCAACTGTGGAACATATCGAGTTGCAAGTTCAAGTAGAACGTTGTTTAATGAAATTTGAACTAAATTTAACAAAAGGAACATCAGAAGATTTTTGGGATTTTATAACTAAACCTCTATGTATATCATCGATGGAAATTATTCATCAGCACAAATTTCTTTTAGATTTGATAAGAAGGAAAGATGAAGAAATTGCTGAATATAAAGCAGAAGGTGCAAAATTAATAAGAAGTATGTTTCTTTTGACATATTATGTTAAAAATATAATTTTAATATAAGATTTCATGCTTTGTTAACTGATACAGAGAATATTGAAACAAAACCTTTTAAAGAGGAACAGTTCAAAATAACTATTTCTAATCCAAATATTATTGATTGCACAAATGCATTCCAAAGTATGGTGAATTTTTATAATGAACTTAATTTATACAAACGTAGTACAATTCCTAGAGAATCTACAAGGTATTACTGAGCAAAACATTATTTCTTTACAAAAAATTTAAAATGTTATAATACAAGTTTATATAACTTCTGATATATTACAGCAGTAGCAGCATTAATGATGCTGATGACGTGCACAAAATAGAGCAGAATGTTATTAGTTCTGCTCAGAATGATGATAACAATATGTGTAAACATGAGGATACTTTTATACAAAAGAGCACAGAACTTATATATTCTGAAAATAAACAGCAGGGCAAAGATACAACTAGCAAGAAAATAATTAAGAATAAAACAGGAATCACAAATATGGTACATAGGCCTAAAAAGTTAAAAAAAGGTTTGAATGATTCTATATTGTGAAGTATAATATCTAAAATATAAGAAAATATTTTAAATACGTATAATATTCAGAGGAAAGGCTAATTAATAAAGATTGTTATTTAGAATACTTTTTCCCCTCCTACATTTATTAGCTTAAATAATAATTAAAACAAAATTAGAAAAGATTAATTATAGTAAAAATCTTGATATATATATATGTGTGTGTGTGTGTGTGTGTGTGTAATAAATATATACAAAATGGAGTACCTATAATAGATTAATTTGTTCAAAACCAATGACGTACTATGTACGCCCTAAAATTCTAGGTTATTTGTACAATATGACCAGTGATGCATCATATACACTTTATAATGAAATTAATGTTATCATTAAGTATTTAAAACGCTATTAAAGAGAGGTAACATCATGTCGAAAGGACAAGCAGGAACGTAGAGATTTATAGACACGATGAAAATGCCCTTCTATTAAAAGATAAATAAAAGAAGTAAGAAATCATTATAGAAAATAATGATAATGATGATGATGATGATGATGATGATGATATGCAAGACAGCAATGTAAATTACAATAAAATTGATAGTGAAAGTAGCAGAATGATATTAGGACAAGATAGTGGAGGTGATGAAAACTTTCGTCTGAATATTATTGATAATATTTTATTTGAAAATTATTAGAAAAATATATGTCTTATTTCACTAGAACCTGAACATCTACCTGAAATGTTACCCAGACGAGAAAATAAAAAGATTAAACGGAAAAGGTGTCGACAATGCACTATCAATGGTTTACGGAAAGAAACTAATTACTACTGTTCTGGCTGTAGAGATAATCCTGGTTTGTGTTTAGGAAAATGTTTTAAGGAATATCATAAACTTACATGATACTTAACATTAATTTATAGGTTTTAACTCTACTTATTATACCACTTTTGCGCAAACAATGACAATAATTTTCTTATTTAACATACAGTTTTCTAACTTTTCCTATCTTTTAATATCAAAAAATTCCAGATGATATTATTTTTCATTTTAATTATATTTACTTCCAAAAGTATATTGACTGGCGAATATGATACATCATTGGTATTTTGCATCATTATTGGTTTTTGGCATTATTGCATTTGCAAGAATTTGTTGAGCAGGAACAAATTTTAAAGCAGCAAAGTTTATGTTTTATCCTCTTTTTCTATTTCTACTTAAAATTCTTTCCTTCCTCTCATTTTATTAACACAGAAAATTTCTGATATATAAAATTTATATTATAAAAAGATATATGTATGTATAGAACCTGATTTCAAATGAATTAATGACAATTAACTTCATTTATATATATAAATTATTTATTATAATCTAAAATATAATTAAATAACATTTAATTAATATATATAAAATTTTAAGCCCTTTCTCTGGATATTACTTCAATTGTATATTTATATATCTATAAATTTGTTATTTTGATGTAAAATTGTACATATTGGAATACGAAATACGAATATGTTACTTCAGAATATGAAATATGAATTGCATATGTGATTTACAAAAATAATTATTTTATTAAATAAATAATATATAACAATAGAATATAATAATTATTTATGTAAAATTTATACGAAAAAGAATATATGCATATAGAAATATAAACTATTTATTATCTCTATTGCCTCTGTCTTTTTGTTTACTATTTATTTGTTATACTAAAAACGATAATCTACTTTTAATAAAATTATATTATGTATAATGAGAAGCTATGTATTATGAATAATGAAATGTAATTAAAATGATTAAAAAAATAATCACCGGGCTCGTCCGGGATTTGAACCCGGGACCTCTCGCACCCTAAGCGAGAATCATACCCCTAGACCAACGAGCCGTGTTGTATATTACACTCGTTGGTAGAAATATCTTTCGTAATGGCGACTCTACTGTCAATTCAAAGCATTATCATTCTTATTGTTTAATGATAATTTCTCATCGTATAGTACTTTACGTGCAAGATGGCGGAACGGAGCCAACAAGATTTTAATAGGAGTGCATTGACAGTACGATGTGGGCGGGTAATTAATGTATATTATTATTAACAGACAATTGAAGTGTTCTTTTAGTGAACTCTGTTCTATATACAAACTCTTACACGTCGTTTCAATTATCTAGGCTTGGTATACGGGACAACGAGCAGAAAAGATACCCGGAGGATTAGTGGGTGTCGTTGGTAATGATTGTACGAGTTTAGATTTGTCATATAATGAACTAACCTCTATCAGCTCTGTCAAAGACTTCTGCAGACTACAGGAATTGATACTCGACAATAATAAACTGCTGGACCTAAAGACGTTACCTTGTATACCAAGTTTGACCACACTCAGTTTAAACAATAACAAGGTTTGTTCTGTTTGTTTTTGCTACTGTTTGTGTTAGAGAGAATATTTTGTTATATTAAAGTTGTCACTTATGGCATAAACACGAGTTACTTGACGATTGTACGTTGTGAGAATTATAGATTAAATGATTTTTCAGTGACCTTTTAAATATAATATTCTATTTTAGTTTTTTAATCAGTCAGTTATTTTCATATGCATGGCGTTCTATATTATCTTGTAGAGTATGGTATGTATATATGTACTTACATACATACTTAAGTACATAGTCAGCAAAAGTATCTACGCTATTTTGATGAATGGTGCATAATAAACGTTAATTAATGTTTTTTAAATCTCATAGAATTGCTGAAAGAAAAATTGTCATCCGTTATAAAAGAATGCTTATTATCAACAAGACTTCAAATATTGAATATAGAAAGACGTTGGAGAGTAGTTAATGAAAAAACTACTTTTTTCAAATTTTAAAGTATTGACAATAAATTGTACCATGTGCTTAATAATCTTAATTATGTTATTTTCGAGTATTCTCGTTTATAATAAATTACCTGTAAAATGTTTTATGTATAATTCGTGATATTTTATCTATGGACAAATTTCTTATTTATTTCACTAAAATTTCACTTCGAAACATTCATCAAATACATTTCAATAGACTTCAGCATAATGCTGTGACGTGCTCGTTATCATGTATGGCAACAGATTTATCTTTCAGCGCGTTCAAATGTTATTAAATTTCTATTTATAGTAATATTATATGTGGTCAACTGGATGCTTAATTGCAGGAAGAACTTCTTTTTGATATTATCTTACTTTTCATTTCCAGTGTGAATTATGTTTTTCTTTTTTACAAAAAGATGACAGTTCTGAATGAAACCTGAGAATTTATTTTGCCTAATTTATTAAATACTTTGCAGTTTTATTGTTACGTATTGAAAATATTTGAACGGAAATTACAGGAAAAATTCAAAATATATAACGCTCGAAAGAAACGCTTATGATTTATGTACTTTAACAAATCAACTAATTATTTATTTGAATGTGTGCTAATATTCAAATAAATTGTATTTACTTATGTATTGAGTACCGGTTCGGAACGAATTTCCGAATGTATTCATATATTTCGTCTGTTTTCCCGGAATTCCCGAAAGTGAGTCTTGTTCTGTTCGATGTAACAATATTGTTGCACACTATTGTTTGGAAATGTAAACAAACTGGCTTTCTTACATACGAATTCAAGATGAAGTATTATACTTGGATATTATTTATTTGGTATAATATTTCCATTCTACCTTCCAAATTTTATAATTTCATATTAATAAATTAAATAAGTAAAAATTAGTAAATAAATAAATTTTATAATAATTTCCAAAAAGGTTTAAAAATCGAAAATTTGAAATCAAGGTCATATTTATGAAAACAAGTCTCGAAACGGATCCTCAAAATTTTCGGGAACCCCCGCACTTTCTGAAAATCCGGATATTTTCAGGAATACCGATACGTTCGGGAATCCTATTCGACGCGATCTCGTCCCGACTATCGGGTTCTCGCAAACCTTTAGTATTGAATACAAGAATAGATACATATTTTAATAGTTATACAATTATTTCTGTATTTTCCCTTTTTTGGAAATCGCAAATGTTATCTTATAGATAAATTTAAAGATCCAATAATTTCTATGCAATAAATTTTTTTATCAAAACTTTATTATTGTGAAAATTTACAGACACAGGTATACAAATGATAAAAAGATTATTTTTAATTTAATTTTAAGATTAGTTTCCATTTATTTTGTTTCTGACTTTTCTTCGTAAGACGTGTCATTACAATGTATCGTAAGGACAGTTGATCAAAAATGTGGGTAGATTCAATCAATTCAAAAATGTGGGTAGATTCAATCAATTAAAAAATGTGGGTGTTCAAGTAGGTTTTATGCGTTAAAGCAAGAAAAAGAAAAGTTGGTATAAACATGTATTAAAATACATTTTTATGAAGATATCGTACATTTTAGTATTGGTACATTTTAGCTACCATTAAAACTGTGTTCGTATTATACATACACATATACGAGTATATTATAATAATATAAACTATATATTTTTTCACATTTGCATTTTCATTATATATATATATATATATATATATATGTATAGAGAGTATATTCAAATTTTTATTTTGCATATTAAAATACCAATCAACCTTTAAATACGACCATGTATGTCATAAAAATTATTATGAAGACTAATGAAGACTAACTATTTCGAACATATATTGCTAGTTCGTGATTTTTTAACAGTTGTTAAAATGGTAATTCGCAGAAGGTACAATAAAATGTTTTTAAATTGTTGAATTAACTGTACTCACTTGATCAGGAAACTCTTTAAAGAATAGCTTGTAACTGACTCATCCCGATTAAAATTCCGGACGTGTATCGATGATATACTTTTGGTATCTTATATCATCGGGAATGTTTAGTTCGATGACACTTATGCCATTCATCTTGTTGTGAATAAGTTGCGGTGATGTAATCAGGACGGATATTAACATATTTTCGTCAGCAACAGTATTATTTTATATAAATTAGCCAGTTAATTAAAAACATTTACTGTTCGTATTTAGCATTTATTTTGTATTTAGGGTCGGACGTATCTGTTTATCCATTATTATTTTTCAAAATAGTGAGTTTAAATCTGTTCAGTTAATTATATTTAGTTAATTATATGTTTATTGATTGTTCATTATTGTATATATCTATCTATATATATACAAAATATTACTTCATAAAATATGAAATTATAATCACTACCTGATCTCCAACTTACGCTTATGGCTTAATATACCTTAAGCAAATTTATGTGTATAAAATAAAAAATTATTATACTAAAAGTAAGATCAATGTGGAAAGGTCTCTGGTCGTAAAATGCAGCACATTTTATACTATGCATGCGTATCACACACAGAATGCGCTGTGCTTCGTTAAATAGTTGCAAAACGCTTGATACAACGCTTGATATATATATATATATATATATTATATAATTATATGTAATGTATACAAAATTCTATTAAACAAAATTCCGTATTTTAAATTACAAATTGCAATATATCTTTCTAGATAACAAAATTTTTAATATTTATATTTTTAATTTTGATGTTGAAATATTTAACATTTAGATGTTTAACAATACATTTTGAATATTATTCGCAAATTTACTTAATTGCACTTTATGAGATATTATAATAATTTCAATGTTTATTTAAAATCATATAAATTGGATTTTGTGAATTTTAATTTAACGAATGATAAATAAGTTGAAGTCTTAATTCATAAAATTATGACATATATATTAATAAAATATATTATGTATTACAATATTTGAACATTTAAAATGTTTATAGGATTTAATTAATTTTATACTATATGGTATCTCATTTAAATATAAATTAAATATTAAATTAGATAGTATGTGATTCAACATGAATATTGAAAATTTTTTACTAAGCTAATTATACGACTTATTTCGGTCGTCGTTAAACGTTAAATTAAATATTGCTAAATTTATTTCTGCGTATTGTTCACATTTCTTTCGTGCAACTTGCATTCCATCTAAGATATTATTAAAATATAAATGTTATATATAACATTGTTTATTTGAATATCTATATTCTGATATCTATAAGACATATATTAATCAAATATTTTACGTTTCTAATTAATTATATGTAGTTATCTTTTGTATCCAATTTATTCGAGTACTGAAACTTCACGTTCCTATCATCACACGATTTGATCTGATTAATGCGACAATTTTTTTAGATAACAGACATAGACCGCACGTTGAGAAGGATACAGGAATGTTGTCCAAATGTGGTGTATGTAAGCCTGCTTGGCAATCCAGGATGTCCCGATCAGTTGACTAACCCAACATCAACGGACGACGAGGATTATAATCGTTACAGGCTGTACGCGATATACGTATTACCTTCGACTCTTCGCTTTCTTGATTCACGTCCCGTAACGCGACATGAACGAAATGATGCCGAAAGACGAGGAAAATTCTCAAGGACTGTGAAATTGGCCCCAGAATTGTCACCGAAATTCCTTCCGAATCCGATGGAAGAGTACGACGATATCTTCTTCAATATTCATTATACGCCTTTGCCAAGGTCAATTCGCGATCCTCTTGATCACAAAGGTACGATTTTGATATGGTGTATCTTATTATTTTTTAAGCATTTCCTTCTGTAAGGGAATTATTCCAATGAACCTCAATATGTAATGACATTTCATTAAGAAATGATTCACTCAAGAAAAAAATGGAGTAAAATATTTATTATATAATAACTGACTATGTGTAGAACTGATTTAATCTTAACACCAGAGATAAATGTATTTATCCTGTTAAATCTCAAGTAAGTGTTTGAACGTACTTCTATTATTAGTAAAGCAATGTGTTATGAAAATGCTGATTAGGAAATCGAGTTTAAAATGTATATAATGTATGTGCGTAAAATTGTATAAAGAAAATTATATTTAAAGTATTTTATAAGTGAAATATTTACTTTATCTATCACTTATAGAATTAACTTTTATTTCAATTTCATTTGTAATTCTCCGATAAAACATTATCTTTTAAATACCTAGTTTCTTTTACGAAATACTGATAGATGCAGTATCATTGTTCAGTTTATTTACGTTATCTAAGGGTAAATTAAAATATTTCTGTAATCTTGACTCAACAAGAATATTTTTGTTTCAGGAGCATTTGGAAAGTGTAAATACCGTTACTCGGGAAAAAATTCGGAAGGAAATCGGTTTATTTCAAATAACGATCTTTGAACTCCCATTTAGTAAGGTAAACCAACTTTTGAATGTAAGTTATGATCATTTTTTTTTTTTTCCAATCAATGATAAAAACAGCGATCAGGCTCATAGAAACGTACTGAATGAAATGATGCACAATTTTTTTACCTTCTCGATATTTTTTCTTCTTTATTACTAAAAAATCTTATCTACGTGCCTGAAGTCGCGTTTGTACGCATTTATCTGCTAGATGTTAATTTTTGATATAAATAAATAAATAAACAAATATATATATATATACACGCATCGAATAAAATATAAATTCACCATGAGTAAACATACAAAATTTTATTATCATGTACACTGGTATAAATAAATGTCCAAATTAGTATCTCTGTTTCTTTCTAATTGATCGAACGATTCGATCCGAGTGTTACGTGACACAGTCTCGAACGGAAACAGAAAACGTGCACGTGTCATGAATTCCAACACTTCGGTTCTTTCTTCCTGCTCATTGACTTTATTATCATAATTTAATATTATTGGTCCTTAAACGTACACAACATAGTCTTGCAACAATACTTTCTACGCGCAACAAATCGGGGTTTTTTTTTTTTTCTGACAAACAGCGAACAAATAATCAGCTCATCCAGCTGACACCCTCGTTTTTATAGGCATATTGACGAATTTTCATACTCGATTCCTTGACACGTGTTTAGGAGAGAACTTACGTCGAAGGCAGTTTAAAATAGTCTCAATTGTTAACCCTGTATTTAGGAAGAACCTTACGGATAGGTACTTAAACGATCCATGTTACGCTCTATACTTGCCTATATGCAATAAACCGGAAACTCGGCATCGTAATAATTAAGTACGATTACGTCAGGCTTTCGGTTCGTTCCGGATGTAATTAGTATTAAAAGGAAGTATACGCCGACCAGTGTTTCTTATATGTTTCGTATTATCATAAGCGTTCTCTATTGGCATACGCTACTTTTTTTTTTTTGAAACACTGACTTTTTTATTCTATTTAAGATTTTCATCTGTTGCCGAACAACTGATCAAAAGCCCCGTGGCTTTGTATCGTATATTGTGTAATCGTACGTGACTGTATAAATATAACATTTATATGATTACATATATTTGGGAACCGGTCATATTTAATTCCTTAAATACACCGTTCCATCGGTCTGGCAATGCTCAGCGTGAGAAATCGTTTCAAGTATTGTACACACTGGAAGCATCTTTCTCTCCAAGAAAGGAAAGTGTCTACGGTGCAAGCCACGTTCCAAACGCCGAAACTTTTATTCTTCAATTAACGTCAAGTAAAATATAGTTTATAAAATATATATATATATATCGTTTGTGTCTTTTCTTTTCGTTCGCTGAAGGATAGAATTATTAAAATTTCATTCTATTGCTGCGATCGGCGAGCCATTTTCCAAGAATGTGCACGTTTGGAACGAGGCCTTACTTACTCAAGTTTTATTTCCTACTTTCGATAATATGCTTGGCCACGAAGGATATTCATGTATGATAAATACTCAATAGTCATCACGCCTCGCGATTGGACGGATGCCCGCGATTAAAAAATTTTATTCCCTTATTATCAAAACAGTTCTTATTCGAAGAGGAGAACGAGACACGCCTTTTCACAATATTGCACGAATTTTGCACGCCGATATATCGATGTTCACCACCTGGCTAGAATTTGTTTTACTCTGTAAGAATGGATATTACAATAACAAAATGGGAGATTAAAAAGTGACAGGTGATAACGAAGAAAGGTAATGAAAGCGACTAAACAAAAAAGGAAACGAAAGTAACGAAAACGTACAAGAAGGATACAGTGGTACAAAGAAAAATTACTCGAAGAAAATCGTATGAAATATGATCTTTCATATCTACAGCAATCTAAACAAAAGAAAAACATAGTTCGAAACAATACCTACAAAGTAACATATCCAAAGCAAACGAAAACTGCGAAGTGAAATTCTAATTATCGCGCGGCTACGAACATTTACAAATTAGACTGGAGTAATGGTAAGTACTAATTTTAGAACCAAGATTAGATTACTTGGAACTTGTTCGCATATGTCCAGAGCTAGTACCTCTTGACGGCCACATGCGGTATTGTGTCGCGTAGACTTTAGAGTGTAAATTGTAGACTGTGCCCTGTGAAGAGAATGCAACGCGTACGCATTGGCCATAAAGGCACTGATTATTTTTTCTTTCCCTTTTTTTTTTTTTTTTTTTCGAAAGTTGTTTTGAAACTAATCGATGTGTAGTGTGCTTGCACTACCACCTATATACATGATACGTATATATTTAAGTTCAACTAGGCCGAAGCGTTTCGAGCTTCCTTGAGATGGAGACCCATAAGGTCCGCGAACGAACATGTCACTTAAGTACAAAAGAAATCACTAAGAGGGCACGACATGCTTAGGAGCTGTTGTTTTTCCCGTGGTTATGCAGGTTCGGCCTCAAGGTCACGGCTCCCTCGACCCAGAAGTTAGGCCTTTCAAGCATGCTCTGCCAAAGCGATAGCTCTCGACCGGTCGCATCCATCCAGTCAACTGGTTTTCCGTAGTGTTTTCCTGGAAAGATTAATTAATTTCTTTGATATATCAAATTGTGACTAATCAAATTGAAAAGTTTATATGTACAACCATGCAGTGTTACTTTGCAGTTTATTATGCAGTTTTATTTAACTACGATTTATTTAATAGCGTAAGTTCTGATAATCTAATATCGCAAATACTTTATACAATTTATATAAGAAGTCTGTATAAAAATCAGAAGAGAAACGTCGTGGTATTCTGTGTGCTTTTATAATATCTTAAAACGTAGTATTAGTAATAATATATGTATATTGTATAATATGCATAATACGTATCAATAATCAATTTTGGAATATTAGATTTGAACATGAAATATTACATTTGTCTTATATCAATGATTATTATGTATTAACTAAATAGCGAACTAACTAACTTTAGTATACATGTACATAGATTTTTAGATGTTAAAAATTGAAATGTGTTCGGGATGCAAAATGTGTGTTTCGTTTATAAAAAAAAGCCACAGTGTTGAAAATTACATTTTAAATAGAAAAAAGAGACGGCAGGTTAATATGCTTCTCATAGCGTGACATAATGTGTCGTATGAGTCTTAGTATATGAATCATAATAATTTATATATCCATATAAAGTTATATACATATACATATACATATATAAAGTAAAAATCTTCAGTAGAATCAGAACTATATAGGGCGATTCGTCTAACATCGTAAATTACTTAAAAATTGTTACCTGGAAAAATCTTTTCAATCAAAGTCGCATGTTGCGAATTTTTAATATAGATCATCTTGAAGTTTTATAAATGAATTATAGTGTATTATTTCGTTATATTCTCGAAAAAAGGGGCGAATAACTAATTATTACGTTATGCGGATCAAAAGACACTAATTTTCAAGATAGTCTTCAAATAATTTCTAATAAATTATATAATAAGTTTCTTAAATACTAAAATTATAGTAAAACGTAAAATATAAGAGTACTTTGAGCCGTGGTGGTACGTACCTGTGCCAAGATTGAAACGAACTCCGCCTAGAAATTCGTTGCTAGCAATACGATCATGGTCCCAGACTGTCAATTCCAGTCCACGTTCTGCTAGTTCTTGTAGACTAACATCTTTATAAATGAAAGTATGACCCCATACTGGTGAACCACCGGATCTGCGAACTACTCCAGTCTTTTGTTTCCCTGAACGTCCCTTGTCAGGTAATAAATAACTGAAAGTATTTGTAATAATAATAAACATGTAGCTTTTTCTGCCTTGGATACGTTACACGATTTTTTGTAAAGAGTGGCGACTTTACTGATCTTTTGTCAACGTAATATTATTATTTATTAATTTTGATTAATTTATATCGATTTTTACTGCTAGCTAACTTAGAGGAATTATTGATGTACATAAACAAAATTAATTGTCGACTGTAATTCATTCATAATTGTCATTTATTTCATTAAGAAGTATTAATTTGTTTCGTTTCTTTTGATACATTTTTGAATGATATATATATATTCATTATCATCAGAGGTTTGAAGCTATTTTCCTTTGTATACTTTTCAAAATATTGGAAACATTTACTTCCTGTTAATGACGTTTACAATATAGAAATAAAAAGTTTAAAGCGTCTAAATCTTAGAAAGAAAATTTAATATAGGAATAGATATATTTAAGAGCTTGAAATTATAAGTTATAAAAATCAAGATACCATATATACCTTCTAGTTTAGAGAAATACATAGTTGAAGTTCTTTTTAATTCTTTACTATACTTCTTCAAAATTAGATGAAATTAAGTTTAAATGAAATTAGAAGTAAACTGTACATTGATATTTCACTAATGATTACGATATACCTTTTACAAAACGGATCACATGTTCCTGAATTCTTTGCTCTGGTTTGTAAATTTCTTGCTTCCTTTACAAGCACGTGTAATGCACCGCGACTCCAATTCTTCTTCGATTTAGAAGCACTACGATCTGTTCCTATTTCTCGGTCTCGTTCTAGTTGTGTAGGATCTGGTGGTACGAACTTTAGACCGACGATTACCTCACCTTTGTATGCAACAGGGTCGTCGAATGGTTCTGTCTAAAATTCACAATTACAATGTACTATTGAATACATAATTATTGAGAAACATATTTTTATTGTTTAAAATCATTCGAATCGCGTGAAGAAATTTTGACAGGAAGAACGACGCAATTCTTTTGTGTAATACTTCTATATGTATCGTTTTATTCTAGGGGATGTTTCGCTTATTTTATCGATAGGAAAAAATGTACCAAGACAAAATTAGTTGACTCGGAAATGTCGTCTGATTCGCGATTTTCGTTTTTAAGCTTTATCGACATATTTTTATAGAGGATTAGATACTCTCAATAGAAAAGTATTAAGACTCTTGTGTCTAAGAACGATTAGTATAAAAGATATCTTAGCTTTAATTTTGTAAAACTTATCGTATGAAAGACAAGGGGAACGTAAACACAGGAATGATGCTCTGTATCATTTATTCTCTCTCGTACGATAAGTAATTAAAGATCAAGACGATAATGAAATAAAGCAAGCAATATGTTTTGTAAAGTAGATTTTAATAATAATAGTAATACTTTAAGTATTCTCAAATTTTGAGGATAATTCTTCTTATTTTAAGACACAGATAATTCAAAAGAAGTGAATGACTAATTAAAGTAAATATGCAAAGTTTAATACTAATTATTCGATAAAAAAAAATCATATGCTGCAATACTGTAAAATGATAAGAATTGGAGGTTTCTAGCAAAGATTCTAGTTCTTGCACATGCAAATACATCATAAAACTGTGTAATTAGAAGTTAGTTTGCAAGAATATCACGTATTTCCATGGAAATGCTTTCTTCCTTCATGCTATTGTTCAAATTTGAATTTTTTGCATGTAAACTAATAGCCGAATACGAATAATTTGCCAGGTGGTATAATAACTCGTGCAATATTGCATTCTTACCGCGAAGTGTGTCAATTAGCTTTATTAACGCAAATAAAAACAAATAAAAAGAGGCTGTAATTATATACTGGAGAATAATTGAGTCAGTACGAAGACTTACTTTCCCCGGCCCATTCTCGCCGCGCTTTTATATCTAGAATGATCTGTATTGTGTAAAATTGTGCGCATTGTGTAAAATTACTGAAAAAGAGATACAGTGCGAATCAAAAAATTCTACTAATTAATAAATCGAAGATGACCTTTGTTTCTATTAGTGGAATAAAAGCTGCGATAGTAGTTTAAGATAAAACTAAGATTATCAACAAATTTTGGGAAATTGGGAAAAATTATCTTTATTATAATTATTTACTAGAAATAAACAATTCTTTCAAGAAATATACAACTAGTAAATATTTATTAATCAATTATCATTAAAATTGATTTTCTATTCTAGACGAGAAATAGTTAATGCTTTTAATTTACAATAGATATTTGATCGTTTAAGCTAAATGCATTTCACGCTTTATTATTATACATACAAGAGACTAACATGTTGAAATAACAGTCAGCTATCTTATTTGTTTTTCTTCTCATCTCTCCTATCCCTAAAGTCTAAACATATCGATATTTAATAACGATAGATTTCTCGTTAGTCGCCTTGTATCTCTTCCAGCAATAATAAAACATTTCGTACATTTATGCTTGGTAACGTACTTGTGCTAGACAAGCTGTCGTAAACTTACTCGTTCCTGAAGCGGGTACCATTTCGGTGTGGGATCGTCGAAGATCTTGTTCTCCAGGGGCATTCGAACCTCGCCAAGGAAATCGTTGCGTCCAAACATGTCTGAATGCCAAACTGTCAGCCACAGGGTTCTGGTTTCTAGGCCGCTCAGACTCATATGGAACTGAAATGTCGTGGTGACGAACCATCCAAGCTCTAACTTTCATGCAGGAACAACGGAGCAACAGGCAAGACGTTTTGTGCTCAAGACTGGTCTCGAATGAAAAAGCTTACCTTCAATGTTTCGTTAAACTCAGGATTCAACGTGTGTTTCTTCACCTTAGTTTTCCGTTTGCCGCTCTTCGACTTGTCCGGCAATAAGTATACTTTCACGTATCTGTCGAAGCAGGTTATATCAATGAAGAATGTAATTTCATAGGGAATTGTTGCTTTTCGATATACATAAAGTGTATATTAGGATCGCTTGTATTTGAATTAGTACGTTCGTTGGAAGATAATTTTTATAGCAACGGACATTTAAATTTGATAAAATTTATATGTTTCTGGAATATTTTGCTTTTCTTTTAAATTGACTGCCTAGAGACGGATTAATCACTATAATAATTTGATCGAAATTTGTTCATTTCCTTTGTGTAGAAGAAACTGCTTTTGGTTTTATAACATACATTATACTCTACATGTCACAGTATAAAATATGTTATGAATTTATGGTTCTTTGAAATAATAAAAATATTAAAAAATATGTAGGTGATATTTACAGGTGGCATTTAGACATCAAGGCAACGAAATGCGTGTAACGGTATAAAATGTATAGATATTTTTAATGCATAATTAAATTGTTTATAATTTGACAAGTACATCTCAATCTAAAAGATAAGTTGCTAGAGAAATTATTTTGATATCTAGAATTACTCTTCATAAATATTACCCAAATATTTTTAACACTCTGTATAATAACACAACAATTTAATTACGAATCTTGTTTTCTCTTGACTTTTGAAAAAATATGCTTTCGTAGTTATTGTCTTTTCACCGATGCTAAAGTAGTCAGGAATGTTTGTAAAAAGGATGCTAAGAATTATAAATAAATTTGAAATATCGATCCTATTATACAGTTTCTTCTAAACATTCCAAATCCTTACGATATTCTGATCTTGTGATATTTTGTTATCGAGGAATACGATTAAAGAAATTTCTAATTTTTATGATAAATTTGCAAAAATTTCAATCTGTTGTGCATATAGCATATATGTGTGATATATCACGCCTGTAAGAAAAGAAATGTGCTAACGTGTTGAAAACTCCTACAAATTGGCAATAACTATTCATAAGTAAGAGGATAATTCGTTTTTTTTATTATATACATTATATAGTGATTAATTATATCGGGCGAGACATGTAATCGGTAGCATTAATCTGACAAATGATTTTTCTTTCGTGAGTCATGCGTTACTTACGGATCGGATCGTTTGCGCTTTACGTCAACAGGAGCTAGATTTTTGCATTTTGTTACGTGCACCTCGAATGTTAGGTGCTTATAATCGTATTGCAAAGCGAATTCGACTTCTCCTGTGACGACAACCGAGCGACAGCACCGTCCTTCACCAGCACCGCTATAAACCGACGCCATAGAATCTGAACGTGCCTGAAAAATATACATTAAGTATTTATGTATATTCATATCCCAACAACAAGATAATTTGTAATCGATAAATATACCAAAAGGAATTGCGGATATTTTTTTCTTTCTAACCACTTTAACAGCCTCTTTCAGAGAAGTTCTCGTCTTTAAGAAAGTCAAATTTGGAAATCGTTACGGTATGGTTTCTTGGTAGATGATAATTTTTATTTATGCTTATGCGCATCAATATTAAGAAGGTATTTCTTCTATACGTGTTTCTTTTATTATCTACATATTATTTTATAATATTAAAGACAAATTTAAAATCTTTCAAACCAATTATTCCTAGTTGTAGACCTTTTCTTCTCTTCTCTTCGGTGCCTAAAATAACACTAAACACGCGTCTTTTATAGATATTTTGCAATGCATAATTAAAGGCATAATAGAATCACACGTAATGTGATAACGTAAGAAGAAAGATAGGGATTAGAACAATACTCTAGGAGGAAAACTTAAATGGACAGACTGTAGACACTAGGTGGAGATACAACATGGCCCTTTTCCAAAAAGACACAGAAGACAATCATAGAAAAAGCGCAAAAAAATATTGATGGATACCGAAACCATAATAAAAAAGTAAAAAGAGAAAGAGCCACGAAACGACAACGCTCAAATCTCCCTGCGTGTAAATAGTGTACATATATAAGCATTGTAAATATTCCCACAACACCACTGAAACCAAAAACAAACTACTCAACTGCCCCGTTTTTCGCGACCACGTTTTCAGGACAGAAATAAGAAGAAGAAGAAGACTTAAACCCAATGACAAATAGAAAAAGTAAAAAAAAAGAAAATTGCGACACGCAAAATATTGTCACGTATCGGTATCTCTGTCTAAATCACACTACAACCGAAACTCATGGTTTATTGTGAGTGACAAACACATGTGAAGCCCATTTTTCTGGTCAATAAATAAACATTAAAAAAAAAAGACACGTAATACAAGCACGTAGAATGGTGCCTCGCAGACATTCCAGGAAATTTTTGAAACAAAAATAGAACCAGTTTAAATAAAATAGAACAGTATTTTAAAATATTTTTGTCGTATTTGTAATGAAACATGAGATTTTAAGTATTCCAATAACACATTAGATTTAAAGCCGATTTAAATTTGGTACTTACTCCGAGACTCGACAAAGATGCACGGGTTGCAAGGTGTCCAGAATGTAGTCCAGAATCCATGTCATCTACATCGATCACTGTGTGACTAGAGCCTGCTCGTGATCCTGCACCAATGATTGGAGTACTACATGCTTCTGACAAGCTACTTCCATCATCTGTAACATAAAATATATGAATAATGTAATTAGACAGTAATAATGTATTTGAACAGTATTTATGTTTCCATTCGATATGCAATCCACAAGAAAGCTACGTGTTTCTGTAAAAATCACAATAATTTTTGTCTTTTATTGTAATCTAACTAATTTTAGAAAATAATATATTTGTTATTTGTATCTTACGTTATAGGAAAGAATCTACAACTTACTACAAAATAATTTCTTCGCTGAGATTCAAACTAAATTAATAAAAATAAGAAATTCAGTTTAATAAAAATAAGAAATTACGTATCTCTGTCAAAAGTACAAAGTTTAACGATTGCGATATTTTACATATTTAAAATGTCCACCTTTAAGCGGGGAACAAGAAATGAATGTAAATGCAAATTATTAGAGAATTATAACACGATGAAACTGACTTGTTCCATCCTCAGAACTGTTATCGCAGCTTTTCTGCTGGCCTGCTTTTCGTATTCGACACTTGGGAAACAATTCAGAATACGAAGATAAATTCCTCCGTCCGTCCGATTTTCTAATCGTACGTTTTGAAAATATTTCTGGGAAGGAAGATTCACTGTCGCTTTCAAACTCCTTCTTCTCGTCAGAAACATTCTTTTTGTCAGTTTTAGAAAGTCCAAACGAAGGACTGCTCGCTGTGTAAGTTCTATCTTCGGAACTTATAGAATTAATCGTTAATGCACTTTTTTCCAATCCTCTCGGTCCGTAATTACTTTCCTGTATCGACGAACGACTACCATCGACGTTTGCTGGAATTTCATTCTTTGTCAATGAATCGTCCGATGCCATTCGCTTCATCTCCATCTGATCCTTTTTTCTTTCCAAATCTTCATTTTGTAAAATCTTCTCAGTCGATAATTCTTCTTCGACGTGATTTCTACATTTAGGATAACAGGATGCACCACAACAGTCAAAGAACAAATTGGAGATGATACGTCGCGCTAGATCCCTCACGGTCCAGGACCGATTCGGCACGTTGAAAGTGGTATAACCGGTAGCCTTTGTCATCTTCACGCGCGATTTTCTCCTTCTGCGCCCTTCAGACACCTTGGCAACTTCTCCACGAGCAACCCGTCGCTTGCAACACTCTCTTTCGCATGGAGAATCTGCCGGAAGTTCGCTCGTTTCACTTCGATAGCTTCCAACGGAGGAGATCCTTCGCCACGAGGCAGTGTTTCATGAAAACCTGCTTCGTACGTTTCGATCGTTCTTCCTATTTTCTTAAAAATTGTAATGAAGTAGAATATCGTTAGTCGGTGAAGAATTAGAGACGCGCATTAGGATCGTTCTCGGTGTCGGACTTCGTTAAATGCCACTCGTATTCGTTTTCGTTCATTGCACTAATTATGTACAAGTAATTTTGTGCAATTTCGCCATCAACCCTTGGGCAATTTACGCGAAATGGTGGAACGAAATGCAAACAGAAGCGAAACATTCCCGATACTAACGAGTTCGTTTATATCCATGGTCGTTTCTGATAATGTAGCGAGGGGAACGAGCACTACGATAAAACTGATTTTTGCTTCCTGTTTTCCGTCCTGAATGTGTAGGGGCTTTCACGTTCAAGGTTCCGCTTCGATGGAATTACGATAAGGGACAATATTTAAGTTATGTTTGAAAATTTCCTACGAAAGACACGATTGCTTAGATTGTTGAGTTTTATTATTCTACAAGGGTTTGGAGTTTCTACGGTAAGTACGATGGGGCCAATGATAATTAGATAAGTATGGGAAAGTTCGAAATAAATCAAGAATGAATGGTTTTATAGATGAAACAATTTGCTAGCAAAATTTCATTTTCTCTATTATGTTTATAAATCTAACGATAGCGATATATTAATTATTATTAATGTGACGTGAAATAATTGTATTAATTTAATTATTAATATGCTGCGGATATCTATACATTATCTATACAATATAGGCAACATGCGAAAATACATAAAATATATAAAGAAACGTTTTTATTATAATATTTAGTGAATAAAGTGAATCTCTGCGCGGGTTCCATTTTTTAGCTATGTCCATAAATATTTAGATTTATCTTTGGAGTGTATGTAAGCGTTAATGATTAATATAAAATTTTGCTTGAACGAGATACAGAATGAAACTCATACTTTCTCGAATTGAAACTAGATATGCTGTAAAATAAAAGTTTATGATCAACAGACTCGTTTATAGGATCGTAGAAATTTTTAGTATCATATTCGCATTTCAGGTGCAACGTCTATGAGCGACTGCAAGAAATGTGTGTCAAGGTGAATGCTGCTAGGTGAGAAAAAGTCTTTTGTAACTCGTACATTTTATACTTCAGATTTTACTATATTAAAATTTCCATTTCTTGTACAGCACATTATTAAACGCATGTTACGTAATTTTCGAAATTATTATCCTTATACCTGCTTATCTCCGTTTGAAAAATAAAATTAAGTGAAAACACGATACGACGATAAATGGATGTTATTAATATTTGATTTGCAGCTTCTTTATATTAGCTCTAAGAGTGAAGTGTAAATGTTCGATATATATGTTAAGTTGATAAAAAATAAATGGCTAATCTAAATATATTGCAGTTCATTAAGTTAGATGATAATCGTAGATTGTTTTTATCTTTATGATTGGACTTTGCGGAATAGTTTAGCATATCTTTGCATATTCTTAGTATTTCGTATAACTTGTTTCCAATAATGTTCGCGTCGATTAACAATTGTTATATTTACATATATGTATATAAAGAATTAATTTATAATTAGTGGAATGACTAGAAAAATAAAGTGCGTACGTATTATATTCAAAAGTATATTAGATCATACTATGTGTCAATTTATTTCACAATCTAGCAATTTAGAAGTCTCATCGATTAAAGCTTTACTTTCTTCTATTCCTATCAATTCCTTGACATCCAGTAAACATTTTCTTGCCTTAATGATAGTGATTCTATTTGTATTTTAAATAATCGATACGCATGAAATCATGACATTCAATGCTATACGCTCTGTTGCGTGCTGTCCAAATAATAGAAACAATATTTGTATCAGCGCCAGCGAATATGTCAAACTGTAAAACGAAACGCAAAGAAGATACGAAGAAAGAATAGGAAGACGATCGTCTCGTTTAAAGTTTCGCACCGAGTTGCCCTATTTTCACGTGTACACAGCAGTGAAAACACGTTAAGTAAGTATAGTCTAGTCGGTGGAATCGATATAACGTTTCCACTCCCATGATTCACTCGAAAAAGTATGTGGAAAAGTAACTTGTGTTATTCGAGTGAACCTTTGACATCTGTACAATTACGTGCGAGCATACACCCACGCGATCGGTAAACACCGTTCCCGATACGCGATGCACATGAGCCACCTGAGTATCACAAGTATGCGTAGATGGATGAAAGCCTAGCCTAGAGTTCTCCTTGATAGATATTGGAATATCATTTTCAAACTGCCATCGATATAGTGTGATAAGTTTGTAAGAGGAAACATTATGATATCATTTTGCAATGTTGTCACTCGTTTCGTGTTCTTGATGTATGGAATTGAATTTTGTGGCAGAGTATGGAGGAGCTTGGAGCATTTAAACCCGTTAGTAGAAGAATTCAGAATGAACGATTTAGAAAATAATCATCTCTTTTGATGGGTGTAAGTTGCAAGCTGCAGGCTACTTTTCTATAATTCTACAATTTCATAACTAATGCTAATCTATAACTAGTGACTTGAATTCTGATAACAGAATGGTATGAAGAATAATATATTCTTTCAACATTTTACAGAAAATAATTGCGTCAGGTGTAACGATATTTAAAACGTGACATTTATAGTACTATATTTTTAAATATTCAATTGATTCTGAATATGTGATATTAAACTTTCCGGCTTTAAATTTATGATACTGTGTTTGGAGGGATTAAAATATAAATTGCAAATAAAGCGCAGATGTGTGTTTTTATACGATACGATATTGTGTATTTTATTTTTAAATTTCTTTTAATAGCAGAATACATTATTTGATTAAATATGGGAGTACCAAATAAGAAAAATCCAGCGAGGTTGGCACGCAATAGGGGAATGCCGATAGGCGACTATTATCATCATTATTATATTATTTGATTGACAATTGAATTATTAGATATATTATTTGCGACGAATGAAACTTCGCGTCAACAAAATTACAAAGATTTTTATTCCAGGATTAATGGATTTTTGTTTAAATATCAGTAAACGATACGTGATTATTCGCAACAAAGATGAAATGTCCACATTTCTTAATCTCAGACTTTTCATGTTAATAAGGTATGACGTTATCAAGTTCCTGTAGTTCGTCACACTTTCTTTATTCCATGCTTAGCAATCAAGATTAATTGCAACAAAGTACTAGTACATCGGATTAAACGTATGCTCATGAACTTCACCATAATAAATGAGTTGATCGTGGTCAAATTAATATGAAGAATATGGACATTGTAACACACGATGATATTACTTTGCCGAAGCGCCTATTAGATAAATAACATTTGTAATTTATGCGGTATATTTGTTTTAATAAATTCTTAATCATTTTTTCAATTTTAATTATAAACTTTCTTCAAAGATTAAGAATTATCTGTAATTATATCAGCGTGCGTGTGCGTGTATATGTCTGTATGTAATATGAACTGATACACATGTGTGTAAAGGAATTGATACACATCTTGATGATACACTCAAGTTATTCAATATACTCGCTTGGAATTAACACTAATGACATTTTTTCAGAGATATTTCTCTTTCTTCTTTATATACACACTCGTGCCAATTTTAAACGTAACCATTAATATGATACAAATAATAAATAAATATAAATCTAATAAGATATAAAATGCATAATAATAATAATAAATCTGGCATAAAATTTTCAAGACGTGTTACAATTTATAGTTTCCTTTACAATACACACGATCATAAGGATAAGCATCAACTTCATTTTACTATTACAATATCCATTTGTATTTGTTTTAACAATAAGAAAAGGATATATATGTAAGGAATATTGAATATGAATATATAAAAAAAAAAAAAAAAAATAGTGGTAAATGGTACACAAGGTTTTAGATAAAAATATATTTGAGATGTATATATAAACAAAAAAGTGATTTCAATCGGATTGTGAAAAGCATGTAGTTGCATCTGCAACACGGAGATGGAAAGAAGTCTGGCGTAAACTGGACCGTAGAATTATTAAAAAACAACAATTAACATTAAAGAAAAACGATACATTCGTCTAATAAAGGAATAAAATGCAGCACTAATTATTAACAGAAAATAATCCTCAACATATGAAATTGTTTAAAACATGTTATCGAACAAAAGGATATGGGAGAAAATATCAAAACTTCAATAGAAAGTTACCATTTTAGACTTTTTAACGTGTATTTATAAAGTGCCCGAATATTTTCGAAACATGAAAATTCACTTTTTTTCAGCGTTTCTTTTAATATTTAAACAACGGTTTCTTCTACGCCAAAAGCTTTTTACCCTACTATACTTTTCTTCTTCTATCTGTATTTGTTTCAGATATAGAATACAGAAGTCGAAGCTATGCTAGCATTCCAACTTTTTCGAGACCGACTGTATGTACGAATAACGGCATATTTTCACTTCAAATATGCTTTTTCGTGATTATTATCTTTTGGCCAATTCAAGTCACGCTTCGATAGAGTAATCCGATAACTATAATGCAATAGCATTTGTTTGTAAGATAGAATTCTATTCCTTTATTTAATTAATTCACGTTATTTTACATAGCTTTGCCTGTTAAGTAACGCGGCAATTGATCTAATTAGTGGTAAAAATACAAAGTCGACTTTTAAATGAAGGAAATGCACACCGAGTAAAAGCCACGTGTGGGTTTAATTTACTTTTACGCTTTTAATCCAATTCCATAGTTTCTGCTAGCTTTGCGAAAAATCTATTTACTTTGGTGTTCAATTCGTTTAAACCGTGGCAGCCTAAATTTTCGCGATTATTCAACCTTTATCAATTGCATATATACACAATATTATAATCGACTCTCATCACAGCGTTAATGAAATTTTAAAATGTTTAGTAACACACGTGATGTATTCATAAAAGATTCTCGTTGGTGTTTCCTATTTTTAGACGTCGAATGGAATTAAAACGAGAAAAGTCGGTAAACATGAATTTATCACGTTTACTTCCCTTTTTTACAGGTGTACATTAAGTTGAAGTTATTTCTAACAGATCGAAATAAATATTAGACTATGATAATCGAGGTATTCTGTTTGGAGGAGCGTTAGAATTAAAAACCGATTTACCTATATCCAATACACTTTGAATATTTCTCGTATACAGAAAGATTGTTAATATCAAATACCAAGATTCTGAGATTGCTGATATCGAATATTGCGACTAAGAATTTTAAATTACAAGCACCAGAAAATTAATGGAACTTCGAGGTATTTTTCCAAGTTTTCCAGGTGGAGGCAGATCATTTTCGAGCACTGTGTACATTCTTAGATTTGTTTTAAACTTTATAAGTTTTAATCAAATTTCAAAATGTTTTGAATAACACACGCAATGTATTCATAGAAGATTTCTACGAATACACTTTTGTGGCCAACTGTATGCAGCTATTCGTATAATCGGTTTATTCTGGCTTGTAGAAACTTAAATTATTATAATTCTCTATCATTTGTTACCGAACGCTTTGTATGCAATTATACGCAATATAATTATACGCAATTATAATTATTTAATAATTATTCAGATATCGTTGGAAATGATCAAAGCTATCGAATACAAGTGCCAGCTTAAGTGTAATTTAACTTTATTTTTAGATATTAGATATAAATTTTTAATCTCACATATCAATATTCAAAGATTAGATATTTTACTGCTAATTTTATTATTTTACTGCTTGGAAAGTGATGTTTAAATTGTCGATATTGCGTCTTTAACAACATTGAACAGTAATAGAGGATAACATTAATTACCGTATGATGTATTGTTAATTTTAATTTATTTATATATTTAATTGCTGACTATGAATATTTTTCCTAAATGTACTGACTGATGACTGATCATATGCAGTATGCAGAGTGCATTATGATGTACATATATATGTATATAAAGATATCTAAATAGAAATTTGTTTTATCATTCCAAAGACATGTTTTGCATTTTGCATATTTTCCACAACACGTGTTTAGAGTTCTTGAATACTTCTTCTTATATCTATCAGTGATAAAGTTTTCCACAAATTATAATATTTATATATATTCATTCAGGAATATTACTCTTTCTAAATAAAAGCTTTTTTCGATATGCTTAATGCTATCCTAGACAAAAAGTTAATTATAATTTTAAAACCAGGACATGCAGTATTATCGCACGACATTGGATTCTACATACACTTTCAATTTACAAAGTAATTCTGATATGTAAAAGACACTGATGTACAATGAGTAATATCGGAAAGACTATTGTTTGACAAGACTATCGCACGTTGTTACTTAAATAATATAATAAAATGAGAATTATTTTTCAGGCAGGCGTTCATATATATTTTCTACACATTCCGTGCTTTAGTTTATACAGTATTTCTTCATATTGTATTTGCATAAACATTCGTGGTTTGTTTACTATATTCTAAGAAGTTCTGCGAAACACGATTATATTTTATTTCTCCTATTTCATTCTGGATGATTTCATTTTAAATTGAAATTTTTCTTGGAAGCTTCTTTTTTATACGTGAGGACTATATAGTGTCGGACTATACCGACTAAAACCCCATGGTGGGCCGCCCGACGCTCAGCTGGGATGCCCAGGACCCATTTCGTCGTTCCTTGGTTCCTTGGTTAGTTCGGGCATTGGGAGGGACCACCCCTCTCGACGCTATCCTCTGGGCCGTCGTGCAAGTCTGAGGAGGTCCACGTCCTTCTCGGCCTCTATGACCACCTATCGCGCAAGGGTCAGATGTTCTCACCCTCTCTCGCTCTGTTCGTTCCTTTACGAGCATTACGTCTTCGCAATATGAGCGTACCGCGAGTAGTTCTCGTCGCCCCCTCAGCATCGTTTTCACAACTGACGAGGGGTCTAGTCTTTCTCCGATCGTTGATCGTAGAATACGACGTGGGACCTTCCACGCGGGACAGAATTCTAACAGTGGTGACAGGTGCTCGTCACCTCTCTTCCGATCTTCTTCAGATATTCCCCGAATACTCCATGTCCTGCGAGCAACTGCGTCATCCGGAAGGACATCTTCCAGTGGAAGCCGTCCGCGGTCTCTCCAAGTCTCCCAGTTTGGCAGGACCGATCTAACGACCCGGACTTCCACACCTCTCGTCTAACTTCGAACGTCTGAGCTTCGGCTCCTCTGGTCTTCGTACACTCGTCGGAGCGCCAAGGCCTGATATCGTCCGGTATCCCATTACGATCCTGATGATCGGTCGTCCTATGAAGCCTCCTCGGTAAAAGTAGACTGCGTCGACTTTTCATCAGATCCTCTGCCCACACGGAGCCCCGAGAACGGACGACTCCCTCGTACAGGCGGCGCACTTCGATTTCTGTCCCACCGATATTCGCCAGCAGGCCACATAGAGGCTATCGTCGTCACTTTGGGATCCAGGAGCTTGAAGTGCGGCCCGAATGTCCATCATTGACTGTCGATAGTGAGGCCCAAGTATTTCATCTGAAGTCCTACCTCAACATTCTTTCCGCTTATATGTCCAAACGCAGGCCTTCGTCGGTAGTCGTAAAACCGTATGTATGGCCAGCGACCTGGCCAGGGATACCCTCAGGCCCAGCCTGCGTGTAGCCCGTATCACTCCATATACAATGATTGTGAAAGGCTTTGATCACTTACCATGGAAAATTTATATTCATATCGAATGTGTTAAATTTTGAACATTACTGTTACCAAGTAAATATATATCTACTAAAAAGTTACTATACAGCATGCATATGCATGTAATAAGTTCAGGACTCGCTTAACATTATTTAAATACTCTTGTGATCTCTGCGAAATATAGCCTGTGCACCGCGCTGCTTAGGCTGACCTACTTTCGCTCGTGTAAGAAGGTTTGCTCGCACACAGGGGCACTTGGTCTAATTTTTCATTCACAATAACTAAAAAACGAAGCTGACAACGCAGTTTTTCTATTTTTGATTTTCATCTTACTTTAGCTTGAAGAATCACCCCGTAAGCATTTTGACACCCGCGAATGAACACCCTGCATGTATACTTGCACCAAATATTCTGTAATTTTTATGAATACTTTCAGATCTATTAGAAACTTTAACTCGAAATATTTCATACGACATAATTGTACATAATTTATTGCAACATGACGATTATAAGTTACATGCGAAATATATTCGTAAGACACGTCTACGAACATCCGAATATTCAGTCAAAACTATATCTAACGATTCTCGAGTCAACAATCTTTCTAAAATTAATTACAATTCTTGAACAGATGGTATATAATATTGTATCATAATAGGACATAGAATTTTGCAGTTGCAGAAGATCGACATTGAATTATTTACTCTTGAACATTTTTAACCATAACGATTTGCTGCTACTGAAGCAGTCGAAGTTCGAGTTAATGAATATCCCATAAAACGCGATTTAGTTGTTCTGTAACATGTTAGAAAATATTTCCATTAAAGCCAATGACGTTAAATCGCAGTGCAATTTCAATCTGACGTAGCATCTGTTCCGTCATAATGTGCACACTAGAGTTTAACCGAAGAAAAAACCGAAGGAAAAAGATTAGGTCTTCGGCTCGTCAGTCGAATACCGTTTTCTTGATCACGCAAAAAGGTGACACGCATTTCAAAAGTCGTTGGCAGCGGCATACCGGCTCTATCCATTGACTTTCCAACTAACGTTACAGAAAATGCACGTGCCTATGATGAAAGGCAGGTGTATTCGAAGATAAATTAGGCTCTAACGCATTATTGTTATTGTACCCTGTTGCTTTTTATTTCTCGCATGCCTATATAATTGAAAACAACATTATTTCTAGTGCAAAGTCAATGTACCTTTTCTTCAGTCCTATTTTTAGACATCTAGCCAAGTTCATCTTTAACTTAAAATTTGCAATTTTATTGATGCATATTTTTTTCTTTCCGCTCCGTTTCAGTCTTTATCTTATCTTTCACTGGAAAACGTATTTTAAGCTGTGAATTAAATTATCGTTGCCAAGACTTTGTGTAAATAGAGTTATGTCTATTCAGAATAATTTATTATTACACATGTTGGTATTTTTACTACTAGTATTAAAAATTTGTGACTCAATAATTTATCATACTTATTAGAACTGTATTTGCACTTTTTAAGAAATTATAATACAAATGATAATATATGTGAAGTATAGCTGAATACAAGTAAAAACAACATTTCATTTGCACATTTTATCAAAATAATTCCAATCATTACGTTTTTATAGCTTCAGAGTAGTTTACCATGTGTAACGCTTTAAGTAAAATATTTTGGTTATCACAGTTTGAAAATGATGTTTAACATGAAATAATGCTTAACAGTAACGTTAATGAAATTGAATAAACGTCGAACTTTGTATTGAAATGAGATAAAGCTAACACAAGATTGAAAACAATAAAACAAAGCTCATAAAAGAGTTTTAAAATGAAACATTTAAATAGATCGAAGTGTCCATGTTAGAAAACACTAGCAACACAGTTTCTTTACGGGAAATATATTCGAAATTGAGTAACGGAGATACGTGCGTCTTAGTTTCCTGAATAAAACGCTGAATAAAATCCTAAATACATAGTTTCATCGCATGGAAGCTTAACAAGTTAACGTGTAAAAAGAATATCGCGAGAAGCGTGAGTTGCGAATCTCTAGACTAGATGATCACCGCTATCCTTCAAGAGGATATGAAATATAAAAATATTATATTTTTTATAATTTTTCAGAATTTCAAAGCATTTGTTAGGTATACAATTATATATACAGAATCGAAGATATTGAAATAAATAATAGAAATATAGAAATTACAAGCAAAGTTTAAATTTTGTGAAGGAAGATTCAAATATGTACTTGTACTAATGTACATACTTTTATGCATTTCGCTCTCGCCCTGTCTCCCAAGAAAGGTTTCTCGAGTCGCCACTGCGAGAAAGCGGTTTGGGAGCAACATGCTACACTTGCGTACAATGCACGAATCGTGCCATGAAATGTATACAGCATTATTATTGGCGTAGAAACGACGGTACAAGTCTTGTTACCTAATAGCATTCGAGACATTCTAATGATAGATACTTTAGTTCACGTAAATTCAAATTTTTACAAAAACAAAGAAAAAATTAAAGTAAAACGTTCGTTTGACTTTTTAAATATCGCAACGAGTGCATGTCTTGCACATTACTGCAGATTTGAATTTTTCGATCAAATAAATGTATAGGTGAACGTTCACAGCGCATGCAATTTCCTGAACTTTGAAAGTTTCAAAGCTCATATATTCTTAATTTTATTGGTGGTATAAAGTAGTTTGATTAATAACGATGTAAACGATAATAAATACAAGCTTTTGTCATATAGCTTTATTCGATTTGGTAAACGTTCGATATTATATAAAATATAGTTTCTACATTTCACAAGTATTATTCCCCGATATCCTACTTCTAAAGTCTAAGGAATATTTTCAAACTTCTGCAAAAATGGATTTCCACCGCTGTCAAATCTATTTGCTTTTCAATTCAATCTCAATCTATGACAAATCTTCTTACAGTTTACAATCTCTATACAATACTCCATATGTTTAAACTTACCAGGAAACAAACAATTCGCTTAACTGGAGTTTACAAATAGCGATTCACTGATTCTCCTCACTAGCCTGCTTTCTTGCACGAATAATAGGATTTCAGGTGTACGCAAGCGAATTACTAATGAATGAAATTCATTGCAAAGAATATTTCCAATTTTTATTATTACCTTCATTCTCATTCCCAATAAAATGTCACGTTCAGGTGCATAAATTTTGGAATTTTCAAGAAATTTATTTAATTAAAATTTAATCGTACTCTACTTAGAATTCATTAAAAAGATGTTTCAAATATCTTCTACTGCCTGTACTTAAATAATAAGATTTTATGTCCAGATAAGTGGAGGAATTTATCATTTTTCTATAATTTCAATACATAGAATTTTACTACATTTGCGAATTATTGAAAAATTATTTTCTCTGTACTCTGTAATCAACGAAGAATCCCTAATGATTTTATCAGTTATTGGCCATTACTGGTCATTACGCTCCCGTAAAATGCCAATAGTCTGCGTATAATCGACGTAGCTTTGTTGCGACACGTGCTCAAATTTAATATTGGCTAGACCGGTTGCAATGCGCGTTTGTTCTCCGTCGTACTAAGCTATTCCTCGAATTTTTCTCTCAGTTCACGCGTGTACCCGTAAACGGGGAACGTGCTTAAGTATACTACGTGCGGAAAATATACGGTGCGTTGTTGGAACGCACGGAATTATGCCAAGCACGCCTGACACAGGCAGTTGGAAGGATCGACATAAAGTTCTGCAGATCGTAACGCCACGACTGTATACGGCGAGCTGAAATGCACATACTAGCCGCAATCATTGCCTTCTAAATGTTCGGAATTCGAAACTTTTTTTTTAATGTTTTTGTTTTCAAAAAATTAGTAACAGTTTTTTCCCTCTGCGCTTATACATATAAAATATTTTAAAATATGCAAATAAAATATATGAACTTATAATTATTGGAACAAGTAAATTTGCAACTATTTCACGCTTATTAGATATAATTTATTATATTAAATATAAAAAGATAACTTTTATGGAAGCAAATCAGCCTTCGACTAGAAAGTTCCATAATTATGAAATTAAAAGTTAATAATCTGCTTTAGTCGTAACAGAGATTGCCATACGTATGGTATAAAGGATAAGTTAATTCGTTCTTTTTTTTTCTTTTTTAATTAAGAAGTTGAATTAATTAAGAAGTTTAAGAAGTTAAATTTTCCCTTATAGTAAGTTGCAACCTTAAAAATCAGAATTGCCTCCTCAAAATTAACACATTATGAAATGTATGCAATACAAAAAATTACTTCGAGCCACCTTATCTTCTATCTTACAATGAAACGAATTCTCTGCTGAGAGGCATTATTAATTAATTCTTGCTTGATAAGAAACGATTTGAAAACTTCAGATGAAAAATTATCGTTACAAAACATTTTAACAGGAATAAATTTTTCCCACAAAGAAAACTCATCCAGTGACGCTTAATGACTAGCAAATCATTATAGTAGTTGATGCGACTGTGAGGAATCGATTAAAAGATAGAGAAGAATGCAGAGTATGAAGATGTAATAGACTATACTACTGCAACAAGTCTTTATTATATAGAATGTAATAAAATTAATTTGTAATTCGATATACGTTTATAGTTTGAAGTTATTTAATTGCAACGCATTAAGAAACATTTTAGCATCTGTTAACTTTTTAATTAAATGTTAGTAACTTCAGTACGTTCTAACTTTTTAACAATTTAAAAATATAAAACACATCTAAATATGATCAATTTCAAACTTTCTAAATTACTTGATGCAACTATCCTTTTGCTTAACATATTTTAGTAATTCCTAGCTCTTCATATTACATTAACTACTTTCAATTTTACATAAACATTATTAGATTGGCTAGGACGAACGATCAAACTACTGATGACACGTATACTGTGCAATGAGTAATACTATATGAATTTAAAATTGATTTCAAATCCTCGAAGGTTACAGGAATTGTAAACTGGCTTCTTGTTATGCGTTACAAACTGCCAAGCGTTAACTCGATAAATTCAAGGAAAATGACTTTTACCGCATAAATCAAGATCCAAACGCTTCTAGTGGAGAAATTAGAGATAAAACGAAATTACATTTTAAATTAAACCATGAAATGAATAATACAATTGAAACTGTATACGTGTATCTAGAAGAGAATGATATTTGATATTTGTAAGTTTCGTAACTTCTAAAATAAGAAAAAATTGGAATGAAATATTTTCAAGTTTAACTCTTTAACTACGAGCACACCTCTCTAAGCGTTTTTTTATTACTTCTGTTGAGTTTTCATAACTTGTCAAATATATTCCTATATTTTACACAAAACTTGTAAAAATCTAACATTACTCTACATAGCGTTGTTTAATGCTTCTATACAGAAGCTATAGTACTATACTGCTATATATATATATATATATAGTACTGTAATATATAAGAGATTCATACGAGCATACGTATATTTATGTGCAATTTTACAAGCTTAATACTACGAATAAGACATTAATAATCAAGCACATTCTTATTTTAAAATTCTTCGTATTAATTTTAATTGTATATTTAATTGCGATTAAATAAAATAGATGCTTTCTTTTATCGTTAATTTGATTCGGTAAAATACAGAATTCTTAAAATTGGCAAAACATATTAAAACGGTCTTAACGATATAAAAATTGTTTGAATTAAAAGAAACTGTGCCAATAAAAAGTATTAAATTATACGTTACATATAATCTTGCTGTAAAGATTTTGCCTAATTATAACAGATAATCATTTATATTATTTTGATGTCGTTGAACGAAATGTTACAAGCCCTTATGCTATACAACGTTCGGCGAAACTTGAAGCAAAACATCTACAAAGTGCACAAAAGAGAAAGCATCACCAAAACAACGAAACAAGGGGCAAGGCTTGCATAATTCGCGGAGAAACGGTCATAGGTGAAATATGCGTCATGTTCTTATTTCACGACTCGGAATTTTACGTGACGAGTCTCACATTCTTATTACATAGTACAATATTAATACTTTGGATAAACTTTTTAAATTAACCAGACGATCGTGTACTCGAAGCTTTTCGCGGTAATTTCACATAAATGCGTTATATAATGCAGATATCCTTTCTTCCATCTATGGAACAGTCTATCGCATAATCACTCTTGCAGCGATAAATTTGAAGGCCTTTCGATTGCAATGACTCACGGAAGTATTTAAACATTTCATCAATCGTAAACTTATTATTTTCATCTATTTACTGCCTACCAACTTTATCTAGTATTTAAGTCAATAGTATATCTGTAACTCATACTTTGCTCTGTAAAAATAAAAATAATTGCTTGGCTGATCTCTGGTTTACGCAACCCACCTTCAAGAACCGTACTATTTCCAAACTTCCTGCCGACAGTGTAGATCGTACGTACATGCGCATATGTTTAATCCATTTAGCGTGTTCTACAAAGAAAGATAAGGAAAGAGTCGTACGAGCTAAAACGTCCTCCGGTTCTTATTGTCGTGTTTAACGTGTAAGTGAAATTGCATTGTTCGCCGCCATGGTGCCGACAAATTAGTAGAGCAGAAGAACGATCGCGCTTGGTACCGGGAAGTGATGTTACAGAAACTTAATTTCTACTTAACCGTTGTATTTAATTGCTTCGCGGCAAAGTTGATCATATTAACTGCGCAGGGAACGTACAAAGATATTCATTGTTCTTTTCTGGTTAAACTATCGCACGACGCGGATAATACGGCAACATCTTAATCATTACCGTTTTCGGCGAATAAAGCGACGAAGACGCGCTTCTAGAGGACCGGAAAACCTTCATTTTGAAAGTACTTTCCGAAATGAAAGATTTATACATGAGAGGTATCTAAATAAAGATGTATCAATTAAAGATTAGATAAGGAGAAGGTGAAGGAACTCTAAAGTGAATGAACTTTTCTTGTTAATGATAAATCCTTGGGAGAGTGTAAAGAAAATTAAGTGACTGACGCGAAGAATAGTGCTTGAGTTGAAACATTTAAGCTGATTCGTGGAAAAATGATTTGAACGCTTGCAGAGATACTTTATGAATATGACAGAAGCATGTCGAGCGTACGTGTATTTGTATATAAATAGATTAGAGAACAATTGAAAAAGGAATTCAGAATGAATTTATTTTTCAATGAAATTTCAATGGAGATAATAAAGAGTTAACTTGGAATTAAAATTCGAGAGAGAGAGAGAATACAGTGTTTTTTAATTATACAAGCTTATTTGTTATGTAAATGAAGATGATGTTCTATCGTTCTGTAATTCTGTTAATTTTGGATCCTATATTATGTACCCGATTAATTGAATGAAATATCACCAAAACTACTAAACAAATTTTCCATACATAAATATTGCGACATGTAACATAGTCTACGTCTTATTTTTATTTGTGGAATATCAGCTGAACCACAAAGTGCAATCAGCTTCGATTATTCTGTTGGAAAGATCGGTGTGAAAAGATTATGAGTTTATCTATAAAATGCTGAAGGCGAGGTTGAAAACTCCGGGAAGAAAAGTTGACAAGAAAATTACTATAATCACGTTAACGTTACCTTCGAACATATTATACTAGACGAAAAAAGTATTTTCGATTGGCCTACTAACAGCAGACTAATCCAAGTTGATCACGTTTCATGATTCACTCGCTATACTTATTAGTTTAACTTTAACCACTGCAACTTGGAATATCTTTACAAGGGTACTTGTAATAATCTAGTTTTATTATTTTTGCTGATCATGTTCATCTTTTGGGCGATTCACTGAAATCGAATTCATCCATTGCTTCCATAAAAATGAAAGAGAAAAAAAAGTTGACGAATTAAAAATCTGAAGTAAGATTAAGGATTAAGTTCTTTGGATAACTACATTGTTCAAGGTATTCAGATTGACAAACACTCAATCTCTTAACCGTGGAACTATGAATGTTTAATATTCTTCATTACTTCATGCTTCATTAAATTTTATATGAATGCACAGCGTCGAGTTGTAGGACTCAAATTTTTAGAATAATTACTTGTGCTTTTTCTACGATAGAATAACTATCTTGTAACTATTTATGCTCGAAGATATTTATTTACAAGAACGTTTAATAAATCTGCTGAGCTCGTGTTTGAATTTATAGCGAAGCTAAACATATAAATATATATGTCTCATATGCACATGTTTGGAGGGATTTAGTCTTTTAATTATTAAATACATAAATATTATTGTATTCATCTTATTCAAAGCTTTTTACCAATATCTTAAAAAACATCCCTTTACATAAAATTATATCGAGGATTAAATAAATATTTCACCTTTATGTTCTTTGTTTTGAGAATATTCGAAAATATCCAAAAGTAAATTAATTAAAGATTATTGTTTTTGTAAATACATATTATGCAATTGAATCTTATACAATAAATGGACAAAAATTGTATCGTATTATCGATAAAAAGGAACGAAGAAAACAGGCACAAATGAAAACGGAATTAGAACGTATTTTGTTAGACGTGTTCACTTCAAAGTAAGTTAGTACAGACAGAAAATCGATATACGAGCATCACTTTGTTATGATGACAGCAAACGTCAACTAATTCTGTGACTTTGACCACAACCGCTCGCTTAAATACAATGAATTTTCAGGTGTTACATGATTGTGCGCGAAACACAGATTCGAAATTCGATTTGAATTTAACTTGATTCAACACCGATTTCAATTTTAAATCATTCGTAAAACAACTTTCATTCTGTAATAGGGAATACGACTTTCTGCTAGAGAAATATGGTTATGGATAAATTATTATTTAGTTCTACAATTATTCTTTAGTTTAGAGTCGAGAGTTATGTTGCAGTATTTATGGCGATATTTATACTTTAATCGACTTTGATTATTTATTTAATATAACTAAACTGAGGAGATTTACTTAATATTAAAATACTATGGCTGTCTAGTAATTCTTATTGCTTAAAATTGCATAGTAAATTCTTGGCTTTCCAATAAATTTTGTACTTTTATCATACAGTCTCAAAAGTATCTAATTTGTGTTTCTTAATTTATATTGTAATTTACGTAATTGGTCAATGTACATGTACTATGTTCTCGGCATTAAATATAAATTATTCTTTATATATTGAATGTGACAATTAGTCAATAGATTTTATATGCGTGAATTTTAATATATATAATATTAGTAACTATTACTATTAGTAAACATATTAGTAACTAAATATATATATATTTTTTTTCTAAAGAAATTTCCTTGTATCTCATTTTTAGTATGGTATAGTGTTGTTATACTGAATTCGGGGCTAACATTCCTTACATGAGGAAGAAATCCAACGGTAAATAAATAAACGAATATATATGATATATTATATTTATTATATATGTAACTATTTATCTATTTATATATGTATTTAATTATTTATTTGGATTTCTTCGTACTAGAAGTGAGATACAAGGAGATTTCATTAGAAAAAATGAGAAACAACGAAAGACGTAAAGTACATATGTAATTTCAGTTACGTGTACATTCGGTTTATGTATACATTACATTACATTACATACATTACGTATACAAAAGTGTGGCTTATTGGACGTACTCGTGAAAAAGAAGAAAGAACGCAAAATAATGTTCCTGTGTTTGTTCACCTCGTCTATCACGGCTAAGTCCAAGAAAATAGTTAAGTGTTAAATGTTTTATACACTGGCTTGTTTTCGCACACAAGTACCGTATTACCTTCTCGTGGAGGATAGAAAAGCGCAGCGACTATTTTATACAAAAATATGTAGTTCTACGTAAAAAAATGTCAATGTCCTTGACAAATAGAAAAGGAATGACCCGGAAAGGGAAAACGACGAATCATAATATTTATCGTTCCGAACCATACAACATTTTCCTGACGCAATTTTTTGTGTTTAAAGTAGCTGAGATATCAAGAAATCTGAGATGATAGAAACGCCCTATACATTAGAAAAGAAGAGCAGGGTTAAGGGTCAGTTTACAGCGTTAAATTGTCGGTTTAAAGAAAAAAGGGAACAGTTACAAAAATATACATAATAGTGCGCTTAGCTAATATTTTTGCTCCATTTTCATGACATTATAATACATATCGAACAGCGTATCATATATTGAGACTCGATGCGAGAGATCAGTGAGTTGCAGAAGAAGCTCAGCTAAAAAGAATTAAAGAAGTATAATATCCAGATAATAAAAATGAATGATTAGGATGTAAATAACGAACGTAAAGGTAGATAATGGTATAAAATCGTAACAAGGCAAGGTGAGGTAAGTAGGATAAAGCAGAAACTTCAGAAGGTTGACGAACTTCTTTTGTGGAAAAAAGTATAATGAGTATCATTGCGAGGTAGAGCACGCGATCTTACTGTTTACGTAGCCTCAGAATGGATAACAAACAGCTTATATAAGCTGTGCAGGATTGTTCTGTACTGGAGTTTACGTATATTCGATTGAAGAATGAATACATCCTGAGAGCTATGAAATGCACCTGCTTCTTCAGGTACAAATGCATCTATCTATCCTTTCTTATCATAAGCGTTAAACATAGATATTTCTATCCGAAACAATACATTGACATTTTTCGAACACGTTGAATAATAATATTTAATATTGAAGAGATACCGTACAAAATTTTAATCGAACATTACAACCACGTTTTTTTTTTTTTTTAACAAGTTAATCCTCCTTAAAAGTTACAAAACTCGCGTAAGAAAATATTTCTCGCAATGACCCTGTCCGAAGATTTATGCCTTTCACAGATATACCATATACAAAAGCATAGAACAATGAACAAAGGATGACAGAAGAAATACCTTGTATTTTACAGTAGGATTAATTATTTCCCACGAGATAAACATATCCGTATGTAAATGATCTATAGTCGGGGATTAACCGAGTGTATTAGTTAGAGCCTATAATTTCTGCCGAGTGCCTAATAATGTAGTATAATAATTGATATAGACAACTAATTATGATAATTATTGAGAAACAACATTGAGGAAAAAGATTTGTTATATAAGCGACGTATTATTTAAGCGATACCGATTTTTCCTAAGTTGGTATAAACCGATGTTTAATATGATTTAAACTAAAATGAGCAAGTTTAATTTTGTTACAATGAAAGGTACTCATTTTGTAAAGCAATTGTTGCTCTTTTTTAAAGCAGATGTCAAAAACTAGTTGTGAAATATAAGGTATCAGGTATTATCGTGTTATTTTTGTAGTGAAATACAAGTGTTATTAAACGATCGAAGAACGAAATGCTTCCGTAGGTGAAATAATTCTGTTACTTTCTTGCAAAGCACAGAATAACGAGTATTGTTGGAAGAAGAAGCGGTCGAGAAAGGGTACCGTCCTCACGGGAAATGATTTGCTTCAGAAAATGGAACGTCTGGCAATCGTTCTCATACTCAAAGTAATTGTACAAAATGAATCTCCACTTTTCCTTGACTAGTCGCTCTTTTAAAAAAGCAATTCGTGCTTTAGTTTGCTGATTGTTACAGTTACTGTGATTCGTGGATGTTCGTCTACTCTTTTTAACTTATAGTTTAGATTTCGCAACGTTCCTACTCGCGTGTATTTTAAAAGTATTTCCCCTGTTACATAACATGATCTCTCATGTCGATGAAGATAAATGACTAAAAAACGAGCGTAAGAATTGGAATCTGGCAGAGACTCGTATTATTTGAATGCTAATGATTGTTTTAGTTTACAAGGTTTCTGTGTGAAATGAACTCTGGACAGATTGTTATTGCCGTTTCTTGTAATCTTCAGCCAGAGTTACATAAGAAGATTAACTTTTTGCGGTAACGTCCGTCGACATAAACGTATGAACGTGCTGCCTAAGACAGAATATTGTTATCACTACTCGGCATAGAGCATTGAGCGAGCGACGATTACAACCGGCATACACTGTCTCTTGCAATTATACTGATTCTAATACATCGGACTATTGCAAATTCATTCACTCGTTTCTTTATCAAACACACCTGTAAGTTTAATCCATCTCAAAGGTGAATTGCTGATAACAATGAAATAGTTTAAATCATTATTTCGAGTTTATCCTAACTAAAAACGCATTAGTTTTCAGTTTTCTACTTTATTTTTGTTGGTTTATAGAAAAGGACATTTAATTAATCTTTTCCCTCTATATGAAACGGAACGCACACATGTGTGAATATAGTGCACCTTCTACGATATGGTCAATTCGTTCCGTGTTGTGTCGAAATCGGGTTGCAAGAATATCGTGTTATACGTGGGTTTCGCAAGCTTAGGTTAAATTTTATTAATTCCTGCTACATGGAAACCGTTTTATAAGAATATCAGATTATAGGAAGGCGGTCATAACTTTTGCACCGTGTTATATCGAGCTCATAACGTCATAAAAGGATTAAGTATATATCTTACCTCTTACATTTAAGTCTATTTACTTTCATACTAGATAAAACTCTATCTATTTCATATTTATGTGCGTTTTTATATTATTTTGTACTATCATATTTCTTCTTAGGCAATTTAGAAAGTTTTAATTGCTTATTTCATTACATTTTAGTTAAATATTCCCCATAATTTACAATTCACCATCAGCACGTCTTTAAAGTATACATAAAGAATGCTTTCACGTGCCTTCCAATCGCGTCGAAGATTGTTATACTTTTATATATTTCATACATCTTTCGATAACAGAAAAGTTGTAAATATTGTTAAAAAAAAAGTCACACGAATGCTGTCTTGGATGGAAACAAAATATATTTAATATCAGAAATTGGTTATATATACGTACGCGTAATTTCAAAAATTATTTTAGAGATTCGCTACTGCCAGTTATTTAGCTATTAACTAGCACTAAGTCAGCATTAAGAGCTACAGAAAAATAGATGTAATAACCACAAGAAACATATCCATTACAAGGATTTCATTTTTAAGACCACGCTCTAATTAATTAAGCAGTTACAAATTACGGTGGTCGTCTCGGTTATTGATCCGCGCGAGCCACGAATGCAATGGGGAGTGGCTGTGAAAATAATTTCATCAGTCTATAGAATGAAGAATGTCTCCCGTTTCTTCTCATATCACTGCTAAAATTATTTTCTGAATATCTTTAACTCTATCGCGCGCTTTCAATTAATTTCGATCAAATCGTATTGCTCTATCAAAAATCAATTTTCTTTTCAAAATGTTAAAAGTCAAGTTGAAAGTTCGTAAGTTTATGGGAAGAAGATTTTATTCGATAAAATTCATTGAAATAAAATTGGAATATTATGAAAATTCATTTTTAAAACCTAATCTGCAATAACAGAATTGGTATTTATAACTTTTTTGCAAAGCTCCTTATCTTCAGATTGTTTAACTCGCTCAATTACAAGTTGCACGAAAGGCATTCTCCTTCTAATGACACAAGGATCATCGAAATTATTCCAAACAGTAAATAAACACAATTTAATAAAAAATTAATTATAAATAGCAATTTCATTGCAAAGAAACTGGTCAACTTGATTCTTTTAAACAAATTTCACGAATCATCAAAACTTTCGTGATCGTTCATCAAATTGAGCGGATCCAACTTATAATTTATTAACTTTATAAAAAGATGGTAAGTAAGTGGATATACATGATTCTTAGTCGTTCTTAAAAGCTATCAGCAAGAGAAATCACACAAACACCGTCATACTCAATGTTATATAAAATTAAAAACCTTATTGTCAGCAGTAGTTATAAACTATTACGAAACGATAAAGTGTCCAAATACTTATGAATGGTAAGATATTGATTGATATCAGTAGCCGTCGCACGATTTCGATAGAATTCTGTACGTGACACGAATCTGGATCAGCCGAGTTTGATCGTGGAACGGGCCCACGAACCACCGATTTGCGTGATCCAGGCTGCATTGAAAACGACGGAAATGCAATTTGCAGCAGCGATTCTATCCGTTCTACGTTCTTCCTTCCCGTTAATATCAAAACTTGTATCATAGTTCGGTTTTCCGTTATCGCTCGACCAGAATGCAAATGCGTGTGCAGCGAAACATCAATCGTAACATATGATAGTACGATTAGAAGCATGCTTTTTTTATATCGTCATGTTACTGTGATCCTTTGTTTTATACATCTACCTCAAAAATAAAAGGATTTGTAAATTGAAATGGAAACGAAGTATCGAGGCACTTGTGTGCAAAAGTGTATATAAAAAAGTATTATAATACGCATTATGTCCATTATACGTGAGTGAAGAATTTACCGAACTACAGTTACAGTCATTAAACTCAATAATATATAAAAAGACTTAATAATATATATATATATATATTCATTTCAAAATAATTTCTTCAATGTAATGAGTTTTCTTTTGTCAGAACGTAACGTACGCAGCAATAATGAGGCAGCTCTTAGCATAGAACGTACTAACTACACGATAAAATTTGGAAACATTTCAATTTAATAAAAATGGCTTTGTCGCCTTTTACAAAGTATAGAATTTTTATGAGTAACTGTAGCTATTACAAATAAAATTTAAGATATATGGACATATGTGTGTGTTGTTATCGAATTGCATTTAAAATATCTTTTGTATAAAGCATTATTTGATATCAAATAAATCTTGCTGAATGTTATATAATTTTGTTTATAAAAATGAACTTCTAAACCATTACGCTGGAATTAATGTACAGGTACAAGTAATTACAAGAAATCCTGTCTCTTCCAAAATTTTGATCTCGTAGGTTAAAATTGATATCATTCGTCGATGATAAATACTATCTAAAATCTAGAATTGAAGAAATTCAATAATTTAAGTATGCATAATATTCAGTGCTAGACCATATGGCATGCTCGAAAATACATTACAACAATAGAATGAAATATAAAACATTGCCAAAACAGTAGCATAAAATAAAAAACATTGAAAGCGTTAGTGACACTTTTAATCTTAAGCGAGACGATGATCTTGAACGAAAGTGAAAGTTTAAAAATTATAATTTAAAAGTATAATTTATAAGCAAAAAGCAAATGAACTTAATATAATTTAAATAAAGTACACTTTTCGATTCTAGATACACCACGTTCGATTAAGAACTCCCACTACTAACGACAGATACAGTTTGAAGTGCTGGAATAGGCATCTATCTCTGTCCAAGAGAAACATTTAATATTTGAAATGATACATAAAACTCACTTGCATTAATTACATTTTTAATATTTTATCATAAATACAAAAATTGAAATTTTTGAATTTTGAAACGAACATTAAGTATTAAACGATACTAGTAATGGTAAAACCAAAAACGAGTGCTTTTATTTCACTGTACATTCTTCAAATTTTCTGAACTCTTAAACGGTCAAACTTGACAATATAACATGCTAATAACGCTAAATAGAACGAAGTTGACTAGAAAGTGGCATGAAAAATGGATTTTAGCGTTTTACAGTCTAAGCGGCGTATAATCGCACGTACGAAAGAAAAAAGTGACAGACCAGAGAAATCCGACAGTACGCATACGCGGGACTCAACGTTATACCAGATTATCGATTATGCTACCTTGGCTAGAACGAGAAGCAAGATGTTAAAGAATGAAAAAGAAGGGAAATCTCGTAATAAAACGGTTACACCTGTTACACTCCAGTAAATACTTTAAAATGTTCATTTACAAATCGCGTTCTACTTGCATCTATGTATATTTATGATCTTTGAAACCGAGCGTCACTGATAAATTTCATGAAAATAACTTTCACATCAGATCTATCGTCGATTTTTGATAGCACGAATTTGTTCTGCTCAGACCAATAATAACGTCATTAATCAATATTATTTTTTACACTAAAAATTATAATTCTACATATCTTTAAATTAATGGCAAATAAATTAATGGAACTAATGAAAATTCTAGGAATTGTTAGAGTTTTTAATTCTTTAAGACTTTTGATAGCTCGAATTTGTTCTGCTCAGACCAATAATAACGTCGCTAATCAATATTATTTTTCACAGTAAAAATTATAATTCTACATATCTTTAAATTAATGACAGATAAATTAATGGAACTAATGAAAATTCTAGGAATTGTTAAAGTTTTTAATTCTTTAAGACTTTTGATAGCTCGAATTTGTTCTGCTCAGACCAACAATAACGTCACTAATCAATATTATTTTTTACAGTAAAAATTATAATTCTACATATCTTTAAATTAATGACAGATAAATTAATGGAACTAATGAAAATTCTAGGAATTGTTAAAGTTTTT